>SMDT01003191.1:600000-801140 GCA_005392925.1 Aquilaria sinensis | reverse complement strand
CATCAACTCCTTTATGGGATGGGTGCGAAAATCATTCTGAGTTATCTGCTGCTGTCCGTCTTCTCAACCTTAAGTCTGAGTATCACATGTCACGAGGATGCTTTAATGGCATTGCCCAACTGATGAAGGAGACTCAACCAACAGATAGTAAGATGCCATCAAATTGGTATGAAACTAAGAAATTAGTTTCCCAGTTGGGTCTGTTTCACGAGAAGATTGATGTCTGTGTGAATGATTGTATGTTGTTCTGGAAAGATGACAGTACTCTGAGTATTTGTAAGTACTGTGGAGCTGAGAGATATAAGCCAAAAAAGGGAAGGCGTGGTAAAAATTGACCGCAAAAAACCATGCATTATTTACCACTAAGCCCTTGTCTGCAACTCTTATTTGCGTCATTGGCAACAGTTGAGCAGATGAGGTGGCATAAGGAGCAAACACAGGTCCCAGGTGTTATAAAACATCCATCAGATGGTGAAGCTTGGAAACATTTTGATCAGACCTACCCATGGTTTGCTTCGGAAGCACGAAATGTCAGATTAGGGCTATGTGCCGATGGATTTACACCTTTTGGACCATCTGGGAAACAATACTCTTGTTGGCCTGTGATCGTTACTCCGTATAATTTGCGCCCTTGGATGTGCATGAAAAAACCCTATATGTTCATTTCGTTGCTGATTCCAGGTCCACGTAGCCCAAATCATAAGATTGATGTTTATCTACAACCTCTAATAGACGAGCTACGACATCTGTGGTTTGATGGCGTTGAAACATGGGATGTGTCATTGAAACAAAATTTTATTCTGCGAGCAGCATTAATGTGGACCATAAATGACTTTCCGGCTTATGGCATGCTATCAGGGTGGATGACACATGGGCGATTGTCTTGCCCTATTTGTATGGGCGAAAGTAAGGCATTCCAACTTAAGTATGGCGGGAAAATTTCATTTTTCGACTGTCATCGGCAATTCCTTGCCCGGAACCACCCATATAGAAGGAATTGTACTTGCTTTAAGAAAGGGAAATCAGAGAAGTCATTGCCTCCTCCGCGCTTATCAGGTGAAGATATATTTGAAAGAATCTCATGGATTCCATCAGTTGGTAACGATGGGCCACAACATCGACCGTGCGATTATGGGAAATCACATAATTGGACGAAGCGAAGCATTTTCTGGGAGTTACCATATTGGGCCACGAACTTAATACGACATAATCTTGATGTTATGCATATTGAGAAGAACGTGTTTGAGAATATATGGAATACTATGATGGATGTTAAGAACAAAACGAAAGATAATATGAAAGCACGGAAGGACCTGGAAATTTATTGTAATTGGCCGGAGTTAAACATGGTTCCACTTGATGATGGTCGTTTTTTCAAACCAAAGGCAAGGTTCACATTTGATGTTAACCAAAGGCAAGATGTGATCGCTTGGGTAAAATCTTTACGACTCCTTGATGGATATGCCTCGAATCTTGGTAGATGTGTTAATACATCTGGTTGCAGTATGTATGGCATGAAGAGTCATGATTGCCATGTTATGATGCAAAGACTTCTCCTCATTGCCCTCGAAGCGCTTCCCGAGAATATTTGGAAGCCATTAACGGAGTTAAGCCTATTCTTTAGAGACTTGTGCTCTCCAGAGCTGCATGAAAATCACTTGTTTGCGTTGGAGGCCAATATTCCAATTATAATTTGTAAGCTTGAGAGAATTTTTCCTCCAGGGTTTTTTGATGTCATGGAGCATCTCCCAGTTCACTTGCCATTTGAAGCAAGGGTTGGAGGACCTGTTCAGTACCGATGGATGTATAAATTTGAGCGGTGCATGCATGACCTAAAAATGAAGGTTTCTAATACTGCTCATGTTGAGGGATCGATATGTGAAGCATACCTTATAGAGGAGACTTCCATCTTTTGCTCTCATTACTTTGAATCCCATGTTCCCTCCATGATGAACCGAGTACCGAGAAATGATGATGGTGGTCCTGGGACATGTAATGGTGACTTGTGGTCCATATTCACTTTTCCGGGACGTCCATATGGTGCAAGCCGATATAGATTCCTCACGGACGATGAACTCAGACTTGCAACCACATACGTTCTTCTAAACTGTGCTGAGATCAGGCCATATCTAAAGTAAGTCATCGTTCATGAAAAGGGATTATTACTTTGATTATGTTGAAATTCAGGAGTACTCACCAACCAAAACTAACATATTTTCATTTATTCTGTTATTGGCCACAGTATGTTTGTGGACATGGTCAGGGAAACTGCACCCGAGATAACAATGTCTGAGATGGACATACACATTGAAAACAATTTCTCAACCTGGCTCCGACACTATGTACGTGTGCTTTTAGTCAGTATGTATTGCAATATGTTAAGTTATAAAAGTCTCCATATATATTGTCCTAAATTGAAAATGTTTTACATAGGTTGATGACCCAGGTAACAATATTGTCGATAACATCTTGTGGGATGTTGCATGTGGGCCCTCACGTCGAGTTCAGACATGGCCGGTTTATTTCACAAATGGGTACAAGTTTCACATAAGTGAATGGGGGAAGGACAAATCAACATTTAATAGTGGAGTCTGCATACGCAGCACGGGTGCAAGCGAAGTTGAATGTGATTTTTATGGTATATTAGAAGAAGTCATTCAACTCGAATATCCGGGCTTTCCACATAAGAATGTTGTCTTGTTTAGGTGCAACTGGTTTGACCCAACACCTGAACGTGGAACTCGAATGCATAAACAGTTTGGGTTAGTTGAGATCCGGAATAGCCGCAGATATCAGAAGTTTGATCCTTTCATTCTAGCATCACAGGCTGACCAAGTTTACTACACACAATATCCGAGTAAGTCACGTGAAAGAAACGGGTGGTCAGCTGTTATGAAGATAAAACCTCGATGGATAATACAGTATGCAATTCTGGACAAGGATGACGTGTATCAAGACAGTGGATCCGTGAATTGTCAAAGAATTGAAGATGACCCAGTTGAGGAGTTAGCTGACCCGGGTGTGGGTGATGATATTGAAGAAGATGTACTTGAGGAGGGGGGATCTAATGGCGAGACAGAGGATGAGGAGGAGTTTATATCCGATGACAGTGACACTGAAGAGTCTGAGGAGTTTGACGAGAATGGAAGCAGTGGGTCGAATGAATGATTAGATAACATGTACTAGGAATAATGATAACCTGTCATTTCTAATGTGTAGAAAATATTTGGTAAATTTATGTACCCCTAATACTCCACAATATATGTCAGACAATATATGTTATGTTTAATTTACCTACTTAGCTAATAATAAATGCAGATGCCTCGTAAAGGGGATAACACCTATAAACGCCGACCTGGGAAAGGACCATTTGCGCAGTTTAAGGAGGTAATGGAGCCAATACTTAATGAACGACATAGGATGGGTTCTTCATCCCGGGCACAAGAGGATGTCGGTGTAGAGACGCCGGACACAACAGTGCCAGCGACGCACGTCCACTCACATGAGCACCGATCTGACGGCGGTGGAGGCACGCCATCTGGACATGGATCTGGTGCGCGCCACGTGAGGCACCCCATAGTGACGACTCATCCCTCAGATGATGATATACATATTGATGACATCCCATCATCGATGTCACAGACAGCAGGCCGACTGCGGATGAGGATATCCTCACATGGTAGCACGTAAGTGATAAATACCAGACACACATATTAATAATAGTAAGAGTAATTACTTTACATGGAATCATCAACAAGGCAGTAACTAACAATTTGAACGTCGCAGATTCATTCCAGCTGCAGCGACACGGTTAGTGACACCATGTTTCACCACACATTTCAAACCCTATTCTGATTGGTCCTCCGTCTCTCCGTCAGACCTGCAGCAATGGTGGCGTGTTTTTGAGGTATAACAATAATATTACTATGATAATGATGTAATAATGTTATAAGATTAAGAATTGTTTTTTTCCATGCTAATAGTTTAAACATATTAACCTGTACAGAGGAGCTGTGAGTGGGATCCGATACACCATAATGAGGTGTATCGGGTGTGGAATATATTGGGAGCACAGCATTACAGAAGCATGATGTCAGAAATTCGACGTGTGAAAGATCCTGTTAAACGTCGAGCGAAGGCAAACTTTATGTCAGATGCTGCATATGCGGAAATGGAGGCATATTGGGCGAGTCCGAAGTTCATTCAGAAGTCCGCTAGGTTCAAGGCAATGCGAGCAACAGTGACTGACGAGGATTCACAGTCTGGCTCTTGCAGCGCGACATGTGCAGGGGGATCTATCTCGATGTCTGCACATCGAGAACAAATGGTATGTATCTCGGTAATTATCTTTCATTTTTCATTCAAAGATACTAATGAAATTAAATTACATATTAATGTTATGTTTCATTCAATTAGAGAGATAGAGATCCTGAGAAGAAGGACCCTGGCTTGTTTAAAGTCCTTCAAGCAACACATAAAATGAAGAATGAGAAATATGTTAGTAAGCGCTGGAAGAAGTTGCTGTAAGTATTATAACTGTTTGTTCACAATTCATTCTTCAGAAAATTACCATGTCTTACAAATAATGACTGGCTCAAATGTATTTTATTATGTTTCTGTAGACTCGTATCAGTGCAGAGATTGAGGAACGAAACACAACAAGAGGATGGAATAGAGGCAATTGATGAACTAGCAATCATTAGTACTGCATCTGGCGGTAGAAGGAGGGGCCGTGTATTTGGATTAGGATCTGAGCAGTGCATTATACCGGGACGCCGACAGCCAGGTGTCATCCCGCCTATCGACATCACACAGACACCGCAATTCAACGAGCAAGTACAAAAGATGATGGCAGAGGAGAATGCGCGAAGGGATGCGGAGTACGAGAGGAAGCTCGAGAGAATTAAGAGGAGACAGAGAGTAGAGATGGAGGCTCAGAGAGCCGCATTGGAGGCAAACCGGGCTCAGTTGGAGATTATTTGTCATTCGCTAAACCTTCCGTGCCCGCCGGCTCAACCAGTTCCACAGTATCCTGCTGACTCGGAGTCGGAGGATAAGGAGATAGTCGGGACTCCGTGATGGGCGTCATGAACAGGTTAGCGCATTTCCAAAGTTCTTGTGTTATCAGACTGACATAATAAATTTTAGACATAATTAAGACTCAGTTGAAATTACTGAAATGTGTAATTCGTTGAATGTTGTATGCTTTCTTCCAGACATATATGTTCTTGTTTTAATTATGTTGTATTTGAGAATATTTTATTTTAATTACGTTTGCATAGCTGTGTAATGTTTATTGCTGAGTAAAGCTGTTTAGAACTTTTGAATTGATATGTTAATTTTGAATGTGTATTCAAACTGGGAAAAATACGAAACAACCGAAACCTGGAACGTTTAATGTACATTACCAACGTGCAAACGGGGAACTTACCAACTTGCGCGCGTTGGTAATTACCGACTGTCATCTTGTTACCAACGCGAATGCAAGTTGGTAATAACCAACAGCTTCATAACAACTCCCTTACCATGTAAGTTGGTAACTACCAACGCGGGTTTCTACCAACTGTCAGGCAGTTGGTAAGTTACCAACTGCCTTGTTACCTTAAGTGCCAATTTACAACTGTTGGTAACCAACTGTCAGCAATTGGTAACCATAGTTGGTAACTTACCAACGGCCAGCAGTTGGTAACTACAACTACGCGATGGAAACCAAGCCTGGTTCATGACCGTTGGTAATTACCAACGTTAATTTTACCAACGGCTACACGTTGGAATTTACCAACGCGTTATTAATTACGCGTTGATAAAAAAATTTCCAACGTATCGAATACCAACTGTCATTTACCAACGTGCAGCAGTTGGTAAATTGCACTTACCAACTGCTGCGCATTGGTAAATGGCAGTTGGAAAAGTCTTATATTTTAGTAGTGTTAGGGGACTTTAAGAGACACTAATTGAGATAAGGGACTACATAATTAGAACAACTGTTATAATTAGAGAAGCACATATGGATTTTACCCTAGACCTAGAAGACAATATGTTGCCACGTAGGCGTATGTTATCGTATACATATCCTTTTATCCCTTCGATTCCAACGTTACATTTTACTGAATTTTGTTCTTTATGCACATAATTAGTTACTTTTTCTAAAAAAAAAAAAAGTTGCATTGGTCGCTTGGCTTGACGTGAGCCTTGGAAAAGCTTCATCAATTTCTCCAAGAGTTGAACCCCAAGATAGTGTTTATAAGTTTTTTCTGGCTCAAGTAAATCATGTTTACTTGACTGAATTTTACCATAAAGTTAAATTTCTTGTGATATATAATAAGAGTGGCAAGTTTTATGAAATTTTTCTCGTCGGAATTGCATGTAATGGATAACTCATCAAAAGAAAAAAAAAAAAAAAAAGAAAAAAGAAATTGCTTATGATGTATTTGGAAAATTAAATACGTACCATAACGACGTGTAATATAGCTTATTTCTTCAAACAAAGCTGGAGGTTTTAAATTCTCTTTTCCAAAAAGAAAAAAAAAAGGAATTGATTGAAACAAAGGATTCAGCATTTCGTTTTTCCAGAAGCGGACAGGCCGCACGAGAAGCAGATAAAGGGCAAAGCGCAGATTGAAGAGCCCAGCCCAACCCAGGAAATCAGCCTCCGTATTGGTTCCTCGTCATGTTTTCGACCAGCTATAATAGCTTGGTTTCTGCGATTTCCAGTCAGAAATGTCAGCAAAAATTGAAGTGAGTTGGATTTAGTATTTTCATCAAGTTGCATTCAAGTTATTCTTGCCCCTAAAAGCTTAAAAACCTAAAGCGGTTGAGACTGTTACTTTATTGACATGAAAACTATCATATCATGTGAGTACTTTCAGTTTATATTTTAACTTGTGTTTCAGGATTTTTTTTTTTCCCTTCAAACAACCAGTATGTGGAGTCTATCTTAGTAGATTAAGTAATATAATTGCCCGTACCCTTACTATAATAATGATTTTATAAATTTTTCTTAAAAAAGCCTAAACATAGGCCCTTGTTTAAAAAAAACTAAAAATTCGCCCTATTTTTTTACCACCATTTTGCGTCAATGTACAACTTATTGGTATAATGCACTAACTCCTACTTTATTAGGTATAATGCGCATAGAACCTAGCATATAGTATAATGACAAAAAGAAAAACAAAACAAGGTACTGTCACTTTCAAGTTTCAGTTAATTCTTTACAAAGCTTGAAATACGAATATTACGTTACTGTGGCGGTTCATGCTTTCAAATTGCTTTTCTAAGGACTTTCGAGACACAGAAAGGAAAGGTCTCCAGCAAAGGCAGAATGAGGGACTACTAAAATTTGAAAGTTCCCGCCATTCTCTACTACCAAAAACACAAGAAAGAAAAGAAATGTTCACCTAGATCGGATGTGGGCTACTATTTTGGGCCAATTAGATGGATTAGTGTTAAAGATTACAAGTTCTGATGTCATACGCATCCTCCTTTGTTTCTTTTTCAACACATCAACCGACTCTAGTTTTGGCTTTGTCCACCTAGTAATCCCTCCAAATTTTCTTTCAACACATCATATCAGTCCATTAACACACCTAATCTTCCATTTCTACTACCTAAGTTAAAGATTAATCCTGACTGGAGGCCTAAACATCTAATCTGTCAACCAATTTCACCCCTCCCTACTTGGGCCCTCCAGTGCTCAGCTCTCACCATCCCGGGGAAGATGAGTATAAAAACGACCTTCTAACTGAAGCAAGTAAATTTCTTTGCATATTAATCACATAACTATCCGCACAATTCCTAGACTCTAAGCAAACCCTCTAGAGGTCGGATTCAGTGGCTGACTTGTTCTTTTCCTCATCCTTGTTTCTACCTCGCAATTACCAAAACGCAAATAATCATTTTACTTCCTTCCCATCCATGCTTTCACAATGATCAATCTTGACCCATCTCCAATTCTTGAACCGAAAAAAGAAACTGTTGGAAATCAGATTCTTCTGCTAATTTGTTCTCTTCGTGGATTGCGTTGATATAAAGAGATTATTTGACTGTGTTCAGAAGTAAGAGCTCACTGACTGACGAGTTGACGATGTAAACTTTTTGCTTAATTGGGTTTCCCCCTTTTTCTCCCCATAAAAGATGCTTCTTTTTGTTGCCTCCTTATGGTTCTCAGTATCCGCCCTGTTGCTTGCTCTGTTTGGCGTCCTACATGGTCACCGGTTCAGGTACTGATTTCTGACTTTGGTTGGTCCTCTGCAGGAATACCCTAGTTTCTCAGTTAAGTATGATTTTTATCTTTTTTCTCTTTTATTCTCGCAGAAGCAGCAGACATCAGAATTTCGTGGACCAGAGTTCCAAGTCTCATCCTTTTGACTTTGGAGATTCTAAAAATGACATTTTCAAGGAAAATGAATCGTCCAAGTTGGTATTCAAATTCCAGTATCAGACGCAGAGCTATGAAGACTTCACCGGCCTTCCGGAGGAAGCTGTAGAAGATGTCAGCTTGGATTCTGTTCCATCAACGACTACAAACAAGTACGAGTTCAACTCTGGAGATGGTTTCAGTTGCTTCGTTGAAAGGCCAGAGGAAGTAGCCTTTAAGATTCTCGAGTCGTTTTCTGATCCCAACAATCCCTGTCCTCGCGAGAAACAGGTTGGTTGGTTTGAAGAGGGCGTTACTAGTAGAAGTTCAACAGAAATCGCTGTTTCCGACAATGCGGGCGAAGAGGCCGAGGCCGAGCCGAAGAACAATTTATCAAGTGAACAAGAAACGTGCCATCGTTTCCGGTTTCTTCCAGAAGGAGATTTCTTTGTTTTGGTTTCGGATTTTGAGTCGCTTCCTTCGAGCTATGAGCGTAGACGCAGGTTTACGAGTTCAGCCGGCGGCGGTTTTTCGTCGGATACAGATTTTGAAGAAGTCACAGAGCAAGAAGCGGACATTGAATGGGAGAAGCAAAAGTTAATAGAGAATGATTTGGACTTTTCGCAGCAAATAAGAGCTTACCATTCAAATAAGAAGTCTGACACTGCTGACAATGAGTCTCGTGCCAAGGGTAGCGATTCTGTCCAGCAAGAAAGTAATGCCTCAGATAGCCATGGATCTAAGGCTCGCCAGGATCATACTAAAAATTCGGGTTCCTATGATTCATCTGCATCAGATACGGAGGACTTAACGAGGTTAGAGACGTTGTGGGAGCACCAGGAATTGATAGAGCAACTAAAGGGAGAGCTGAAGAAGGTCAGAGGCACAGGTCTGCCCACAATCCTGGAAGAGTCCGAATATCCAAAAATAATGGAAGATTTGAAGCCCTGGAAGATGGACGAAAAGTGCCATCATGAAGGTAGAATGTCTGAGCTTCATAAACTCCACAAGAGTTACCGGGAACGAATGAGAAAGTTGGACGTTCTGAGTTACCAGAAGCTGTATCCTATAGGTCAGTTCAGCTCTCTGTCTGCGTTGCACATGGATTTGTTGTTTGTTTTTTCATGATCATTTTGCAGGCACTGTTCTTTCAAGGGAAGCGCTTAGATTTATTGCGAGCAACAAAGCTTCATCACCTCCAGCGACTGCATCCCTCCTCTCACAAAATTTTCGGCAAACAAAGCGAAAAATATCAGAAGCAGATGCGATGGTGAGGTATGTTAGAGATCTGCAGAGCGGTTTGGAAGTAGTATACGTTGGTCAGCTGTGCCTTTCTTGGGAAATACTTCACTGGCAGTACGAGAAGGCGCTGGAGATTTGGGAATCAGATCCATATCAGACTCGGCGGTACAATGAGGTTGCAGGTGAGTTTCAACAGTTTCAAGTGCTGCTGCAGAGATTCATGGAGAATGAACCGTTTCAAGGGCCTAGAGCTCAAAGCTACGCCAATAATCGCCACTGTGGACGAAATCTCCTTCAAGTTCCCTTAATAAGAGGTTTGTTTTTCGTACATGGTTACTTGGCTGTTTTTGCATGATCAAGATGAACCATAACCCAAAAAATTTCGATTTCACTGCAGAGGATAGTCTCAAGGATAAAAGCAAAGGCAGGAGAACAGCAAGAGATGGGAATGCAATTACAAGTGACATGCTTGTGGAGATCATGGAGGAATCAATAAGAATATTCTGGCGATTTGTTCGAGCGGACAAAGCAGCAAACATTGCAAACCATAAGAGTAGGAAAGGATCTCAGATACAAACCCTGGACCCCGCGGACGCCGAGCTTCTGGCGGAGGTTCACAAGAGCCTGCAAAAGGTAACTCAAAGAGTCAAAAATATTCAAGGCTTGGGGTAATAGTATAATACTAGAGCAAAAGAAGCCGAGGGACAGCTATTACAGAATTTGATAAATTGAGGGTCTTTTGCTTCACTAAGTTTCTTTTGGGGGTGTTGATTTGCAGAAGGATAAGAGGCTTAAAGAAGTATCAAGAGGGACAAACTGCATTTTGAAGAAGATGAAAATAAATGACGATGAAAGTTCAGATCAAGTGCCGTATTTCTTCTTCTCACAAGTGGATGTAAAATTAGTGGCAAGAGTTTTAGGCATGTCCAAAGTTACTAGGGATCAATTGCTATGGTGCCACAGTAAGTTGAACAAGATTAAATTTGTTAACAGGAAGATACATGTAGAACCAACTTTTCTACTATTCCCATACTGATCCAGAATTTGTAGTTACTATACTAGTCGTTAAAAGATTTACACTTGTTCATACAATCCTCACTACATATGTGTGTGTTGTAATATTAATTTTCTTTTTCAAGAAAAAGAGTTTTAACTTTCATAGGAAATAATTTCATACGAATGGACTTGTAAATTTATATTGCACATTGAATCAGCCAATGGAGTTTCGACAAACCTCAAAATATTACTAAGGCCCAACTCAAAACATACAACCTAAGTTCGGTCATCTCTAATTCAATACAAACTCATTAAGAGACAAGGCTTGGATCAGCTGGCCTGCAATGCTTATGGTACTAAGATCAGTTCAAAAGGTTTATCTTACACATAGGGGTGAGCATAGGTCGGGTTGGTTCGGTTTTATGGTGGAACCGAACTAACACGAAATGGCCTCGGTTCCAAAATTTTTCTACCCAACCCAGAACCGAGAACCGAACAGAACCAGAACCATGGTTCTGGGTTTCTCGATTCTGGTTCTCGGGTATTTCGGTTTATACTATATACCTATAACAACACCAAAATTCAATAAATCTACATCCATAATCAGTTTTATGACATATTCAACATAATATACAATTAAATTAATATTTAAATATATGTACTTAGATACATTCAAAAAAGTTTAAAATGTTGTTCTTACAAAAATGGTTCAAAAGAGTTGCTTGTGGGGGTATCTTTTATCTCAACTAGTTTACTTCATTCCAATAATTCCAATATTGGTATGACATTCAATATGAAAAATTGAGCCTTTAAGACCATTTTCTTCAGTATCAAAACCTAAAATATGTTGATGTCATAAATTTTTAATTTTGCATGACTCAAATGAAAAAAATATCATAATTGTGTCGTAAAGAGTAGTCTGGAATGAAAGATCGAAAGCAAAATGACTTAGGAGTGGTGGGTCTATGAAGCAAAGTGATTTAAGTAAATATGGAGAAATTTCGTAAATGATCCCACAACTTTCATACTGTTTCAATTTAGAACATCAGTTTAAGAGTTTAATATAAAAATACAAAATAACCATCATAATACTTCAAAGAAATATGTGTGTGTGTGTGTGTGTGGATATATTAGTAATACTATAATTTTTATTATATAATTATATATATATATATATTTCGGGTTCGGTTCCACCTCGGGTTGGTTCCATATGAAACCAGAATCAACCAAAAAACCGTCGGTTCTCCTATATGTGGAACGAACCCAAGAACCATGATCAATTTTTACCCAACCCAACCCAACTCAATGAGGGTGGTTCGGTTTTGGTTTCGGGTTTACCCAACCCATACTCACCCCTGTTTACACATGTGTTTTTGAAGGTTTTATTTCACACATTTTCTCTCCATAGAGTTTCTTTTTCAACAACGTTTATTTAGAATCGTTACAACTTATAAGTTGATAGCAAGTGAAGATAGAATAAGTCATTTAAGTAGTTTGGCGGGTTTTCGCCTTTATGGAGGTTTTGAACCATGAGTGTTAGGCCGAGAGTCGCTACGATGCACTTGTAAGTTACTACTTGGGCTAGGCCTTAAGTGTTGTGACTGGTTTTGCAAAGTTAATATCTCACGCCATTTATATTATACGTTTACCAAAAGATGGGCTCATGGAAGTATTAATTTTCTATGGAAAAATTGGGCCGGATCACACATGAGGGCTATTAGATGGTATGAGATGGTATCTCACACATTTATTATCGTGATATATGGCAAGAGTATTGAAGTGGGGTCTAATGCTATCTAACAGTTCCCACGCATTTGCCATCATGTAAGTATACTAAAATACAGCCAAATCAAGCAAGGATTGTTGGCTCTAACTTTGGCCAGCCACATGAAACAATGGTATTTATGTTAATTGTACTAAGACTCACTCGACAAACTATTTTTCTTCTTAAAGAAAAACTCAAGTAGTAATACATTACTTCATCCATCCCACAATGACTGCACCATTTGACTTTGCACGATTTTTTAGGTGAGTTACAATTTTCATATTATAGACAATTCTACCATTCTCTCTTGCAAACGATTCACCAATTTCCAGTAGCTCCCCACCATTGAGCAGTGCCTCAACTATCGATTCCAATGGCATAGTCTTCAATTTGTCAGTAAATCACCAAAACCCAAAAGATTAATCGCTAGCAATTCGTCGATTCGTAAGCTCCGACGCTATTCCGGCTCTGTCGCTAATCGTCTTCGCGTCGATCCCAACAACGCCAGTCGTCTTCGCGTCGATTGCAGCTCGACACGTCGATTGCCAAGCCCGTCGCGTTGATTCTGTCCCTGAATCGTCAATTTCCGGCCTGACTAGTCGATCCTGCTCCTCATCACCTACAGATCTTATGCTTCTCTCGTCCATCAATCGCCGCCATTCTTGACGCTACCATGGTCGCTTCCTCAATTGTCTGTCTGGTCTGGGCATCGCCGACTTGCATCCCGATGATGCCAGTTTGGGCATCACTAGAAGGACATAGCCAGAGAGACGTCGCCGGAAGGATTTCACCAAAAAAAAAAAGTTTGATTTGAAAGGGTTGGTGGGGTCTAAGGAGAGGGTATAATAGATATTTTCATTGCTAAAATTTTCCAAAAATAGAAATGGTGCAATGAATTTAGGACAACTAAAAAAGGAATATGGTGCAAAAAATATGGGACGGAGGGAGTATAATTTATATGGTACCCTACTGAAAGCAAATTCAAACTTGAATGACCAACACCGTATTTCAGCATGACCGGAGCTAGGGTTTTCCCATATATACAGTCTGCTGTCAACGTTGCAGATCTCTGGTTCGCTCTGGCAGCGTCAACAACAAACAGTAGGGGGAGGATAGAGAGGTGACCAGATAAAATGGTTCAACGACTCACATATCGGACCCGGCACAGCTACGCCACCAAGTCGAACCAGCACCGCGTCGTCAAAACTCCCGGTAATTGATCCGTTTATCCTTTTTTCCCCGAATTGTTTGTTCGTCGATGAAAACTTCCGGAAGATAATAGCTCTGATTTTTCGTTGTAATGTTAAATGATCTGCAGGAGGGAAGTTGGTTTATCAGACGACCAAGAAGAGGGCTAGCGGACCCAAATGTCCAGTCACAGGAAAAAGAATCCAAGGCGTATGTTCCTGCTTCCCTCCATTTATGTTTTTCATTTTATTTTATCTGCATTGAAATCTATTTTACCTGTTCTATGAGATTGTGCTAAGCCTTTCCCTTTTGTTTTCATTGATCCAAAGCTTGTTCTCTTAAGAACTTAAAGTTTGGCTGAGCTGAAACTTAGAAGATGGCCAGTCGTTGCAATTTTTATTGCTGTGAAAGTCTGAATGGTCTATCTGAGTCACAGTAGAGTGTGAAGAAGGTTTTTCTCTTATATTGTTGTTTGAGAGCAAAGAAAATATGAACATCCGAAAATTGCTTCTCGCGATTTTGTTCTTTGATGCCATACCATAAGCCCCTGATAGATGGGTTTGAGTTATGATGGTTTGTTGTCGCTCAAAAGAGAGAATTCTAGAATGATTTTGCTCTAAGGCTTTTAGTTTTTTCTCTCTTCTTTCTTTCTTCTTCTTCTTCTTCTTCTTCTTGTGGGATTTCTATGAGTTCTCTAGAGTGTTCAGGATACTACATATTTTTCAGTGTAGCTAAAATCTAAAGAAAATGCACATAAAAAAAACATTTATCACTGTTTTGTTCTCGAAAATTATGGATAGGTGTAATTGCTATGAAACTTCACTTATGCCAATTGTTGGGTCTGATTTTTTTGGTTTGAGCCTTATAATGCATGCTTCTTTTTATAGATCCCTCATTTGAGACCTGCTGAATACAAGAGGTCTAGGTTGCCTAGGAACCGCAGGACTGTCAATCGCGCTTATGGCGGTGTTTTATCTGGTGGTGCTGTTAGGGAGAGGTAAGCCTTGTGTCTGTTATGCTATTAATTGTTCAAAGCATATCAAAACATTGTTAAGGATGTCATCTGTCTTTTCCCTGTTTTTAGGATAATCCGAGCTTTCTTGGTAGAAGAACAAAAGATTGTGAAGAAGGTTCTCAAGATCCAGAAAGCTAAGGAAAAACAAGCTGGAAAAATCTAGAAAATTGATTACTTGTGAACCAAAAAAACTGTGAGAAATTTTTTTTGGTGAAAGTCCGTGGATTTTTGTTGAGTCGTGATTACTTTTTCTTCGGTATAATTTTGATTCTGACTACTTATTCGAGGATACACTGGGGTTTATTGTCATGTGTTTTGATGAATTATGTTGAGTTCCACCGCAGACTCTTGCCATCTTTTTTTACTAGTTTCACTGAAACATTTAAAAAGTAGTGGTGATAAATGGTCTTGTTATTGTAATAGAGTGGTCTGGTTTTAGTTTGGAAAGTGGGTTTTAGCATCTGATATTGAATACCGGAGCAGGGGCCTCTTACTGGTAGATCGGTCACAATAATACTTGGGGAAAATAACCTAAACCGAACTTACACTTTTATCCCAACTACTTAAACTACTATGCTTAACGCTGTAAAATTAATTTTGTGATTTACTATTAGACAAAAAAGGAGAAAAACCTGATTTTGCTCTCTTATCCTTTCTCCGTTGAAACTTTGCTCCCAATTTTTGTATCAATACGATCAATCCGATGGACAAATTAGAAGCTTCAGCGAAAAAATGAGTCCTGTGAAAAAACAGAAGCATCACACATCAAAATCCTGAAGCATCACTCATCAGAATCCTGATTATGATTCCTCTTCTTAACTTTCTTGCTTCTCTTCTGCACCTCCTCTGCTGTCTTGCTCCTCCTCCTGTCACACTGTCGACCAAAACCTCATGTTTGCAGTGTTCATTTCTGTTTTTGGCTTAAGACAGATCATCATTATTGACATTTGATGTATTGGGGAAACTCGCGAACAAATTCGGGTGGTGTTCTCCTTTGCTTTAGCTCTTGGTCCACAAGTTGAACTTGGAAACTTCTTAGACCTTGTTCGTGGGCAAGTATTTGTCCAGCAGGACTTGCGAGACGTTTGGGGAGGATCATGATTTCTTCAATAATGGATTGATGAAGCTCCCGATTGATCTCCTCTAATTCGCTTTCAGGAATGCTAGATTGACCTGGGTGAATTCGAGATGGGGGTTGGTGGAAGAGGAAAGGGCAGGTGGGCTTGGGGGTTGGAAGGTGATGGATGTTGGTGGAGGAGGAATTATCGTGGAGATTTGGGCACGACAAGGGTAACCGGAGGGAAAGGGAGGCATGGTAGCGGTGGTGGGGGCAAAGTTGAAGAGGGGTAGCTCCTTTGATGCATAAGTTAGGAGGATAAAGTCAGACATTTTGTTTTTTGTTTTTTGTTTTTGTAATGGTGAATCATAAAGTTAATTTTGTAGAGGTATATGTGTAGACATTTCAAACAGTAAGAACAGAAATGTATGTTCGACTAAATATCAGGAGGCTTTAGGTAATTCTCCCTAATACTTACCACAGTAACAGAGTAAGGGATGACAATGATAGGTTGCCCGCTGTGAGTTGCTTAGCAGCTTGCACCGGACCAACCTTTGCTGAGGGGTGGCTACCTCGGTCGGGGGCCTCCTTCAAAAGCAATGATCCATGTCGAAGTCCTTCCATGTGATTCTTTGTTCGCTCCTATCCTCGTCTCAGCTTGTGCACTTGATGCAATAAGATGTTGACGCTCCCTAGAAATTGATTGCCGGATTATGTGATGGTTGTGAGATTTACAACTTGTGAGTCTTTGTTTTTTAGGATTCTTATAGCATAACGGATCGGATGCGTTTGTGCCGTTCAATACTATGAAACCCACTCATCGAATGACACAGATGCATCTGTCACATCCGTCATTCATCACGCTCAGATTTTTTTTTTTTATTTGTAAGAGATGGATTGACATCTTATCAAAATCCTATGCTAATCTTATAGGATTTTTTTTAAATTCTAATGCTTAATGCAAAAAGGCAACAAAAAAAGAAGGAATGAAGAATATATTTTTGTGAATCAACCGGAACCCTTTCAACTAAGAAATTAATGCATATATAGTTTAATTATTATCATTAGCATAAGAAGATCTGAGTAGGTTTATGGTATCTAGGATAAATTACTTGCACTTACTCAAGTTTTAAAAATTGTCCCTAATCACTCAACTTGGTGGTTAAGGGGATATCTTTAACACCACAGAAGTCTAAGGTTCAACCAACTCAGTCTCTCCATTCTCCTCGCATGATATCATAAATGCTAGTTCAAATATTTTTTGTATTCTAAAAAAGTAGACATCCTCTCTTCCTTAGAGCATAAGTATCTATATTCCATATATACTTATAAATAAAGACATTTCTGTGTAAAACAAAAAAAAAATCAAAGATTACACTAATCAAAAGTAGCACACAAGTTATTCACCCGTTACAATCTAAATAAGACAATTAGTGGTGCTGCAATACCTAACTTGGGCATTCTTTTATGATGATTTTAGCGAACAATAACCAGTGTGAGTTGCACCAGTGACTTGTGTATTCTCCGAAATTGGAATTGGAAAAATTATGACTTTATTTAAGAGAAGAAATAGAAGTAGAAATTTCAAAACAAAAAAGAAGATGAAGAAGAAGAGGAGAAAAAAGCAATTGTCAAGAATGGGATTCGAACCCATGCCCTTTCGGACCAGTACCTGAAACTGGCGCCTTAGACCAGCTCGGCCATCTTGACATATTGACATGTCTTCTGGATACATTGTTTAAACCTTTAAGCCTTTTAATGTGAAACTTCCCCCATTAGAGCTGTTGATGTTGCTCTCTCTTTTAGTCTTTCGTGTTCAATGTTAAGTATGTTCCCGACATCTCCTTCTTTTGGATTTTCCTGAAAATTGCCAGAATCAAACCTTTCCTGGAACCAAAAGATATCAGACTTGAAAATGCAGTCACTTTCGGCTTCACATCTTCATTGATTTTCTCACACTTCATATCAGAATTAGTTCATTGTTTTGTTTAGTATCTGATGACATCACAACGTTTGACGGCCACATTAACATATTTAATCTCACAGGAGGGCAGACATTTTCAGTAAACTTCCGCGTTAGTAACTATTCACGAGTAGCCATCAAGATGGACAATCAAATGGAGAAAGTGAAAGGAAGAAGAAAACAAAAAGAAAGACCTGAAAGACACTTGGAACAATGGAGAGCAGAACAGTTCTGCCTGAACAAGTGTTGCTTAAAATATACATGAAACCTGTTCAGCGTCAGACACACTATGCTACTCATAGTACAATCATTAAGTACTTGGTACCATCATCCAGAAGAAACCAAAAAGAAAAACCTGCTCAGGTGTAGCTTTTGTTTGGAGAATAAGTAGTAGTGGACATCTCACTAGGACATGTTGGTGAGTCCCATGGCAGATTATGCCTCCAAGCATCTGGCAGATTAGGTGGCAGGCTGAAAGGGAATCCGATGGACTGGATGATAGTTTCTGGTTGCCCTTCATCTTGGTTTGAATCGGGGTTAACATTCTTCCTCCCGTCTGCCTCATTTTCGGTTCTACACATCATCTCTTGTGGCAAGCTACTCGAGAAGCTACTAAACTGCTGCTGTGGCTGTGCTTCAAGTAGAGCAGAATTCATTAGGTGGGAAGAAGCATCCATGTTTTGTGAGCATATGAGGTTGTTTGGTAGTTCCCCATTGGAGGCAGTAAATAGGGGTGGTTTCCAGAGTGAAGCATTGAAGGGCTTGAAAGAGGTAAGATCTATAGGTGAGAAACTAGCTGTAGATGCCTGTTGTAGGTCACTGCTGCTGCATAACTGAAGCACTGATCCAATCTCAGCTGTTGTACAAGATAAGTTGTCCGAATTGAACCGACCACAACCATGTTCTGGATTGAGTATATCAGAGGCTGAAGCTTCCGGAAACTGAGACATCCAAGAATGAGACAGAGCTCTCTGTGCCATGGAATTAGTTTTCTTGAATATCCTACATATAGCCCATGCTTCCTGTTGAATGTTGACAGAGTTAGTAAATCTCTAATTTCTGATCGATGGAAGACAACACTCAGGCAAGCAAAAGAAGCTTTTACATTTGCAGGGAGGGTTTTGTCCAGGAGCTTCTTTGGTGGGGCGGAATCCGATAGAGAAGGCATCCGAAATTCGTGCATCATCCAGTCTGTTTTGATCCCTTTTGCAGCTCTACCTCTGTAGAACACAAGGGATTTCTTCAAGCCAATGCATTTGGTGCCATCTGATGAGTATATAGGCCGGTCTGTCCCGGTAGCTTTCCAAAATCCAGCTCCTGTCACACGGTTAGGCCTGGCACTGTTCCTGTACTTCCTGTCCCTCGGACAGTAGAAGTACCATTCTTTCTCTCCTGTAGCTGCAAACTCTACTTGTGTCAAAAAGTTAGTGGTATTAGAGCTTGGTAATACCTTTTAGACATGAATATATATGTTCGGAAAATAAGTATGCGGCGGAATGAAGAAATTAAACTCACTGGGAAGGTCCCATGGTTCATATTTGTATATGTCCACTTGTTTGATCAGCTCAATAGGCAGAGGCCGATTCTGTATCTTCCTGCGGAGGTAAAACCCCACAAGCTCTTCGTCGGTAGGATGAAACCGAAAACCGGGCAGCATAATATCCTCAATCTTATCCAATTCGTGTTTCTCATCCATTAATCTCTTGAATCTAGTAGAAGCAGACCCTGTAACTTGACTCGCAAGTCTGAAAGCGGAGACAGGTTGCTTCAAGGGCAAGAAAACACCGGGACCAGTTTTGGGAAGACTTGTGAGGCTAAACAAAAGCTTTGTCCGTGCAAAGTCTTATTAGTTCAAAGCTATTATATGGTAGGTTAATGGTATTTAAGTCCAAAGTAGGGCTCTGGATGACCAGACTCTAAATCCAGCCGCTAGCAATGTTTGCGAGATTTTCAAAAGAAAATCGTTTTCTTTTCACATACACAGATAAAGATATGTGTTGGCTTCTGCTGGAAACTCATCTGTCTCTTTCCTCGAATAAATGAAGAAGAAGATGACAAAGCAAGCTTCCGTAGCATACTCTTTTATTTTATGTATATTCTCTCCTTTAAAATAATCTTTTCTTGAATTGTTTTTTGTTAACAATATCAAATGGCTGAGGCTGGGCCAGCTACCAACATATAAAAGATCAAATTTATATTCAATATCCAAATTCTCCTGCAGTAATTTTTATTTTCATTCTTGCTAAAGTTCTTGTCAATTGATCCAATAATACAGTAAATAAATAAATGTTATATTTTTCATCTTCTATATGAACATGTGAATCTCTCACACACCTAGTGGATCCCGCTTTATAGTATTAAAATTTGACCACTAGCAAGCTAAGAACTATTTTCAATATAGTAGTATATATTAGGCTTACTAATTGTAGAATTATTTTCTCTTCTGCTGTGAGGAGCCTTAGCAGAATTATCTTTTCGGAAAAAAAAAATGTATCTCTTTTCTCTGTCTCTTTTTTTCCCTGGGAGAGAGGGGTCCAGAAAGTATTACTTCTTCCCCCTCGGTTAAAATAGAACCGTTGACCAATACCACCAGGAATGAAGACACATATGTATATATGTATGTGTGCGCACGAATATACACAGAAGAGCACGTGCGGCTTGCTTCTAATCAACACAATATGTATAAGTTATAGTCTTGATATGCTTGGTTGTTGGTTGGTGGAAATTTTAGATGTGAAATGAAGAAGATCCTAGTGCTTGCCATTAAAATCATAACAAATTACCACAGAGGCCACTAGTCGCCCTTCCACATGTATTGGAACAAGCACATGGTTCTCACTTTTATAACTCCTTTGCTCCTCCTGTGACGCGTGAATCCTGTTTCTTCATGTACCATATTGTTTCAACTTGCAAATCCTAGACCTTCGATTAGGGAAAATCAAGTACGTTGATCATTAGAAGAAGTACTGCCATCTAGAAGCTAGGGATTCAATCTTAAAATCAGAAGCTAGGGATTCAATCTTAAATCTCTTACTTCTAGATTAAATAACTTTCCTACCATATCATGTAATACAAAGTTGTACTTTTCTATTCGCATCGGTAGTTCCTCAAACTTTAACTTGACTTGCAAAAGTCCTTCAATTTTACAATTCAGTAGCTTTTAATCCAACTTGTTGACTTGATTATTTTTTTTAATGGCTTAAATATATCAAGAGCCTTCAAACTTTAAAAACTCATTTACGTTGGTCATCAAACTAGAACTTAATTGGAGTGTACCAGGCCCTACACTTTATAATAAAGAAAAAGCATTACAAAAATTAATTAAAACTAATTAAAAAATAATTGAAATTGATTTTTTAGATCGAGTAAAGAAAAAATTCATTAACATTAATTAATTCATAAAAATATTTTTCAAGTATTTATCAAGTAAATATAGGATTAGCTATAAAATGATCTTGGTCTTAGGTTAAGAAAAAAGTAAAATAACATAATATGAAAATAACATATGTTTATTAAAAAAATATAGAACAACTATTTTGTGTTCATCTACCATAATGTTATACCTAGAAAAATGCAAATGACCACCTATTGTATAAAATAATTTTTTAATTTCACTTTATTTTTATTTTCTAACTCTCTTTTCAAGTGACACAAGTTTCTACTTCTCCTTCCTATTTTTATTTATGTCTATTAAAAATACTTGTATACATAAATAAATACCAAATAACTAAAAAACCCCATGAATAAAAATAATTCATGAATAAATAAAAATAAAATAGCCCATGAATAAGTTTCTATTCACACAATTATTAATAAATACTAATTACTACAAGTCATGCAAATTATGCCAATATTTCTTTATTTTATTTTTCTTTGTTGCTTTGATATTAAGGCAGTCATCCACAAACTTGATCTATTGAATAGGGACTAACCCAAAGAAGTATATAAGTATACAACTATTTTTCTTTGTTGCTCTAGTTATTTTGTATTTATTTATGTATACAAGTATTTTTAATAAATAGCAAAATAAAAACAAGGAGATGAAGTAGAAACTTATTCCACATGGAAAAAAAGCCCAAAAAAAAAGTAGAGTAAAATTAAATACAAGTAAAAATAAAAATTTAAATTTTACAATATGGTTGGTTGTTTGCACTTTTCTCGGTATACCATTATGGTGGATTGAATAAAAGGTGGCTATTGAAGAACTTTGTTGCAAATCAGTTGTTTTATTTTTTTTATTAAACATATGTTATTTTTTATTATTTTATTTTCTCATTATAGATAATATATTATTTTCATTTTTAAAATTTTTATCTATGACCAATATCATTTTATAGCTAATTCTATATTTACCTTATACCACTTAAATGATATTTTTATGAATTAATTTATTTTCATGAATTTTTCTTTACCCAACCTAAAAAATCAATTTTAATTAGTTTATAATGATTTTTAATCAATTTTAAATTTTTGTAATGTTCTTTGTCTATTGTAAACTTTAGGACCTCGTGCATTCTAAGTTCTAGTTTGATGAGCAAGTTAGATGAGTTGTTAAAGTTTAAGGGCTCTTCATTTATTTAAGTCATTAAAAAAAAAAGTAAAGTCAACGAGTTAGACTAAAATGTATGGAGGTGCAAAGTTAGTGGGCTTTTAACAACTCAGTTAAAGTTCGAGGACCAACTCTTATAAGTTGGGATGGTTCTGGGGCCTTTAGTGTACTTTTATACTTGTTCTTTTTTAGTCAACGAAGAATTGCAATTCATAAGCAAATATGCAGACCCCCCCCCCTCCAAAACAAAAAAAAGTAAGTACTTTTGCAAAAGTTTCATCAATTATATCATATAAATGCTATAGGCAAAAGGGATAATTTTATCATTAAGTATAGAGTAAAGAGTAATTTTGTCACTAAAGTATTTTTCTGAAAAAAATTTCCACTAACATTTTTTAAATGAGCATATTTGCCATCAATATTTTAGAATAGAGAGATATTTACCGTTATAGCAGCTAACGATGAAAATATTCTGCTATTACAAAGAAAATTCAATCAAGATGAGGGTGAGTTAGATATTCTGCTGACCACATCAGCTAATATATGGCCTATTTGCCATCAATGTTTTTGAAATGGGTATATTTTTCATAAAATTTTCACATCGATGATGGTGGCGTTATTCTGGAGGGCCAAATGAAATGAAAGGTTGTCAAATGGTTGCAGATTGCGCACGAGACATGACACACAACAATTGCCCATTAATTACTGCTGTTGAAGTTAAGCAAATCCATGGATTTAGGTTACTGTGATTGGGGTTAAAGCTAGGGCTGAGACTACGATGATTATGTGAGCGAGTTGAAAATAAATAGTGGTGAAAAAATTCATCGGTGTATTTCTCTAGCTTTCCATTTCCAAAGGGTTGAAGAAGACAAATTGGCAATAGTGGTTTTGGTGTTGAAGATGGAAGATTAAGGTGAAATATAATAAAAAAATATAGCTTGAATGACAAACGGTAGTGGCAAATATGTTCATTTCGAAAATGTTAGTGGTAAATTTCTCCAGAAAAATACTTTGGCAGCAAAATTACTTTCTACCTTATACTTTAATAACAAAAGTACTCTTTTTGCCAAATGTTATATGTTAATGATTTATGCAAGTGACTTTTCTCACATTGTTGGAAATTATCTAAAAAGATATACATACAGACCGAAGGATCCAAAATTTTTACAAGTGCAGTTTGCACACACACACACACACACACACACACACACACACAAGGTTTATATGTCCCGCGCGTTGCAGCGGTTTAATCTATGGTACCATTTTATGTAAATATAGGAAAATAATCTTTAGATAATAAAGTTTTGGGATGAAGAGGGGAAAATCTAGAGTTCTAACAATCTATGTTTAACCGTTGATGGAAAAGAATTCCACAAAACAAAAAAAAAACTGAGAACTGGAGTTGACTAAAGTCAGGGTCTAATGACTCTAATCTCTTTACAATAAATTTTTGGAATGAATACAGTAAATAGTTGTATTTGTTAGCAATTAAAAGTGGTATTTAACCATTAACAAAAAATAAAAAAATATGGTACGAATTGGGGGGGGGGGGGTAAAACCAAAAATTTCAAGTAAAGTATCTAAACAATGCAAGTCATAGCTAAAATTACACAAATCATAACGATCAAAGTTTTTTCATAGAAGATAGAAATAACCTTCCTATAAAAAGTGATATTTATCTTTGGCAGAAAAAATGTCAAAAAGAATTAAATTGGAAAAAGTCCTTGAAGTCTTTATCTTTGGCCGATGCAGTCTCCATATTTACAGATTTATCAACCGTGTTACTATCCTCATACTGTCTCTCAAAGCCTAACTAAAAGTGGTGTTTAACCATTAAAAAATAATAAGAAATGGTAAAAATTGAGGAGGGCTTAAATTGAAAATTTTAAGCAAAGTCTCAGAACAATCCAAATCATGACTAAAATTAGACAAATCAGAGCAACCAAAGTTTTTCTATAAGATGATAGAAATAAACTTTCTACAAAAAGTGATATTTATCTTTGGTAGAAAAAATACCAAAAAGGATAAAAATTGGAGAAAGTCTTTGTAGCCTTTATCTTTGGTAAATGCGGTCTCCATACTTGCAGATTTATCAACCTTGTTACTACCGTCTTGTATGTCTCTCAAGCCTAATTGTCAAAGGAAATAATTTAGGGACCAAAACAGAAGAAAAGAAATCTATAGAGGGCTACAAGGGGGTTAGACCATTACTTAAGAAAAAGCAAAAAAAAAAGAGGTTCTGTCATGAACGGTTACCAAGTCGGCAATTAATATATATATATATATATATAACACTAACATTGTTAACGATCCTTATAAATTCACATACATAATATAGTGATTGAAAAATATTTTTTAGAGGAAAATTTGAAAATGTATTGATTTAGCATTTATTTTTCCTGCCTTTGGTTGACTTACTTTAATAAAATATAGAGGAGATTAACAAGATATTCATATTGTATAAAATGTAAAAGACAAAATTTTCCTTTTAGCCTTTAAACCTATACATTTTTTATCACTTGGCTCATTAATTTTATCTTGTATCTAACTTGCTTCTTATTTTCTTCATATGTTTGAATAGCAAAGAGTGACAAAAAAATTTTAAAACGTATATAGAAAAATATATGAAAGTTTAGGGGCTAATATACGATTTAAGTCATTTGATTATTAATGAAGATAAGATACTAGCTTATTTTTTATTTTTATTAACATACGAGGCATGCATTTTTTTTATTTCAATAGATATTATAAAATTTATAGAAGTCTATTAAAAGATTAAAGCAGTCCAATTTTTAAATTATGGGAAAATTATACAAACTATACGGTACTCATCTTTAAGTAATTTTAATTTGTATAGTATTTTTTTCACAGTTAATTGACATTTAAAAAATACTTTTCTTCATTTACAGAAGAAAAAAATTGATAATTTAAAATGTCCATTAATTTTAAAAAATATCATATGGATTGAAATTACCAGAAAATAACTACCGTAATACTTAAATTAAAATTTCAGAAGTTATTATCAGACTATATTAAAAAGGCAATGGGTAAAATGTACGTTTTTTAAATAAGAAGGGCAAAGTGTCATTTCACCTAAATCTCAGGAGGCAAATTGTAATTACCCCATATAAAAATGTACCCAGATGGATGACTTTTAGAATACAATTACCTCAAACATGAAAATTGGTCTAGCATTTAGGCTTGTCATGTTGATATCTTGCTTTATTTTGCAAAGCCAACTCTCCTATAAAAAGAACCATGCAACTATGGAACATCAACAAAGGGAAACTTAAAAAAAGAAAACCTCTAAAATTCAATGAAAACTTTACTTACCCCTTTCTATTTAGAAATCCTTCATTTTACCCCCCAAGATGAAATGAATTCGTCACCTACCCCCTCCCATAATAGTGAAACAAAAAAATGTCTTTTCTTATCTCCTTAGATAGCCTGAATTGACTATAATGCCTTTAGAAAAGCAATAATACTTTGCTAAATTAACTAAACTTGTATAAAATTATGTCTTTGAGAATTGTGTCTCAATTGTAACATTTGAAACATGATAGCTAGACACAATATGTAATTGAATGTGAATATGTTTGATAAATTAGCAATTAAATATATTTTTTAATAACTAAAATTGTTTGGTAAAATAATTATTTCATTAAGTGAGAAGTAAATTATCCATTAAAAGCACAATAATAGTAGCAACAACAACAACAACAACAATAATAATAATCTAAACCAATTTGACAAAAAAAATAAGAATAGAGAAGAAATTTTTAAAATTTCAATAGAAAATAACTTATGAAATATAAAAAGAGAGGTTTGTTAATATTAGTGTCTGACCTTATATTATCATGGTAGGCAGATCATATCCATTTAATCACATCCGTCTTTTTATATTTCATTAATCATTTTTCATTGAAATCTTAGAAATTTTTTCTTTGTTCTTATTTTTTTTATTGAATTGGTTTAGATTGCTGCTACTACTACTACTACTACTATTGTGCTCTAAATGGACAATTTTCTTCCTACTTAATGGAACAACTATTTTATCAAGCACGTTTAGTTATTAAAAAATTTATTTAATTGCCAATTTGTCAAACATATTTCACATTCAATTAAATATTGTGTCTAGCTACCACATTTCAAATGTTACAACTGAGACATAATTCTAAAATAGTAGTGTTATGTATACCAAGTTTGAGCGACAAAGTTTTATTGATAATTGAAAAAAAAAATGGTTTTTGTCACATATAAATTTATACAAATTTTTAGTTAATTTGGCACAGTGTTATTGCCTCATAGGGGTATATTATGGTCAATTTATCCTATCTAAGGAGACAATGAAAAGATATTTTTTGTTTTCACATTTTTTGTTTTCACTATCATGGGAGGGAGGTAAATGAAGAATTTATTAAACCTCAAGGGTGAAATGAAGGATCTCCAAACAAAAGAAGTAAGTGAAATTGCAATTAAACTTCAGGGGGTGTTTTGAAAATTTCCCCATTAATAAATAGGTGGTCAAGATGGCGCACAGGGGTCCTCCAAATGT
Organism: Aquilaria sinensis; assembly: GCA_005392925.1. Taxonomy (NCBI): domain Eukaryota; kingdom Viridiplantae; phylum Streptophyta; class Magnoliopsida; order Malvales; family Thymelaeaceae; genus Aquilaria; species Aquilaria sinensis. The sequence continues at coordinate 774,454 of SMDT01003191.1, read as the reverse complement.
GTGAAAATCCCCCGAACTCGGCCTCGTTTCGGACCCAAATTGTCGATTGCCTGGCAGGGGTTTGCTACTCATGCGTGTAATTCAAGTGTGGTGATTAATGGGTCCAAATTTTTTAACCTAAATTTGTCAATGGTTCCAATGTGAAAATTAATTTTCATCCAGAAGGCCATAATATTTGACCCGGAAACATGTACGTCTCTCTCTCTTCGATTTCATGAACAATATTGTGTACACAAGCTTAAATTGAGGAACATTTAATATTGTTTCTCTTTGAATAGTGTCTAAAATTAATTTTAGATATTAAAATAAATTATTAATAATTATGATAACACTTCTAAACCTCTAACACTAAATATTTGATAAATGTAAATTTTGTGGTCAAATATGTTGACTTTTTGTTAACTTTGACCACAAGTTCTTACCTCACCACTCAACATTTTTGGTCAATTCTTATTTTGATCCTTCATTTTGTAGGTTGGAGAAGCGGACTGTAGCATTGAAATGGCACCGGAATGAGCAAAACAGAAAACGAGCATGCGAAAGCCAAGTGGATTTATAATTGTAAAGCCTAAGCGCCACAATTCAATAGCTAGCCGCTTGAAAAACGTACCATGGAGGCCTAGGTGCCAGAGAACCCCTCCAAAGGCCTAGGCACCAAACACGCTCGAGTTTGGAAGCCTAGGCACTAGATCACCCCCTCCTGAGGCCTAGGCACCAGGCACCCGAGAAAGTGGTCTCTTACCTCAAATTTGAACTCAAGTTTGCTATTGATCAAAGATTTCTATCCAAATGATTTGGTGAGTGAAAGAGACACCTCTAATGGTGGAAAAACCTAGAACCTAGCAAAAGAAGAGCACTCTTCATCTTCGTCTTCTCTTCTTAGAACTAGGTTTTGATATGCACCATTGTTAGTTTTGTGTTTTCTTTCTTGGTCACCATTTGAGTTTGCTTGGAGGGTGTTTGGAGTGCTCAAGGGGACTTGCTTGAAGACTTTGGAGTGAAGCTCTTTTAGTCATATTGGGTTTATTCTTTCATCTCCCTTGTAGTTTCTCATGGATGTTAAAATGTTTATTTTCATGATTATGTTTTATTTAGTTATAGAGTAGTCTTCTTTAGCACTTTCAATGGATGTAACTACTTGGATTGAATATGTTGAATAAATTCATGATTATGTGATACTAGTTTTCTACTAAATATATGTTTATTCTTCTATTGAGCTTATTGTTGCGTTAGCTAATTGATGACCACAATTAGTTGCACTATAAATTGCCTCTAAACTCCTAGAAAAGATTAGAAGCTATTGGACCTAGGAGAAAAATTTAATGGTTATGGGCTTGTTGGGAAATTAGTCTAAGTCATTAGGTAAAGGTAAATTGAGCTACAATACCTCTTTCTAAACATGTAATCAGATGGAAATCCTTCTTAAGTTTAGATTATAGAGATTAATTTTTTCACTTGGAAAAGTAAGAATTCAATTGAACAACTTTACCAACATGCATTGGAAACTAAATCACTAACTTGAATTCACCACTTAATCGAAACAAGTAGTGAACCCATAACCCATAGGAAGTGTACTTTAGTAATTTGTCAAAAACCCCATACTTTCATTGCAGTCCTAGCATCTTAGTTTAGTGGTATACCAATTAGGCTAGCTTAACTTAGACCCATTAATTTGCTTGTTTAGCCTTGTATTTGATATTGTTGGTTTAGCTAAAGTAATCTTAAAATAGTGGTACTTGACAAGTGAATCAATCAATCTTCATGGGAACGATACTTACTCATCTCATCTACAAGTCCACTATGCACGTGCGGGTTAGGGATTGAAAATTAACAACAATATTACCACTAGATAACTTTTCCGACTGCTCTAATACTAAATGCTGATGCCGTTCATAAACGAAGGCATAACAAATTATTAAAAGTTGAATTTCGAAAAGCCTATCACCAATATTGTTGTTCTTAATATTATTCTCCTTTTTGCCCGAGAATTAAGAATATATGTTTGGGGATGACAAAAATATTCTCTTTCATATTGAACAATAATGATGCAGATTATTTTGATATGAGTTCGCACCCAGAGGTTAACATAGTTTGTCAGGTTGCGTCCATGGGTACCTATGATTAACCATAAGGGTTAAAAACTCAATTTTAAATCTATAAAAAAAATTTCAAATTTCACGGATTAATTATAAATACATATTAGAATACAATTTTAAATGTGTGACAATCGTCAGCCCATATTAATAAGGGTCTAGGCCTACTAATTAAACTACCAACCAATACCGAAGATCTTGTATCTCAAACTATTGATGTTACAGATTTTGGTTTAGATATCTAATTGAAATTCCGTCGTACTCCCGGTTTCATAACGCTTGCCTATTTTTTTCTTCGCAGGAAACAGCTGTAATTTTTTTTTTAAAACTTTGTATGCATATTAGAAATAGTTTATTATATGAACACGGTTTATTTTATTTCAGTTTTTTAACTTAAAATTTAAATTGAATTTATTTATATTATTATTTATTAATTTTTTTTACAAAAAACTTCTATTTATAAACTACAATATTTATATATTTTAAATATAATTTTTTAATAATACTCTATAATTTTATAAAATAATAATATAAATAAATTAAACTCAAACTTAAGTAAAAAAGAAAAAAATAGAGCAAAGAACTTGAGCCGGGTGAAATATATATTTACGATAATAAACATTTATAGACTTGAGATAACGAGCTAGAGATAAGGAAGAAAATGCGTCATTTTACACACACAAAAAGATTACATGCATCTTGAAATAAAAAAAAATGAAAAATGACGAATATAATAAAGCCGAAAGAGCAGTAATTCGGATCATATAGATACCATCTATTACCACGCTCTTGGGAGAAGCTTTTCGGTCGATAACAATTGTCTTAATTTGGTCTTAAAATTTTTTTCTAGAGGATCGAGAGTTTGATACATATTCCTTATTCATGGGCATGATATGTGCCCTTAAATTATTTTTTTTCTAAAAAATATTTTGGATCGATATATATGATTAAATCAAGTAATAATACCTGGCCGAAATAGGCTAACAAACTTACCTGCGCATGATTTGTATGTAAGTATCCCCATATTTTGTATATTCTTAAGTTGATTACATTGTCATTAATCTCATGCTTTAAGTATTCGATCAATCGTCTCTATAGAAAATATAATTAATAAGTTGCCTTTAGTATAAGTAATCTAATTGAAAGCCACCTTCTTTCGTTATCTTGCTGCGTACGACTTTTAATTGTGATTCAAATTACTAATTAATGGAAGATTTATTTCCTCTCAAGGTACTTGCTAAGCCCAGGGGCCATTATATATCAAACCAAATAAGTACCCATCTCAAAGATTAAAAACTCGAATGCATCAATCGCGTAAATGTGTGTGTGTAATTTTATTATTTGATAAATACATAAATAAAGGAAGAGAAAATAAACAACGAAGAAACTACGTACTGACTGTCCAGGAGAAAGGGCTCAAAATTCACGGATAAATCAGATGGAAAACTATGAGGAAGAAGGTGAATATATATTATTTATCAGTTTGAAAGTGAAATTTTAGATTCTTGCGTAGAAAACTTATTCAAACATGTGCCAGGCCCTGATTTCATTAGAGTTGGTTGTTGTAGTCTTGGCCCAACCACCACTCGACCTCAACCAATTTACTTTCCTCTTGGCCCAATCTGACCCAAACACTATTTGGCACTTGGCACGCCTATGGATTGATAGTGATGATGAACAGTGCAGGACAAGATAATAAGGAATCTTGGTCAAATCGACTCAAACAGACTCGGATACTTTGAGTATAATAAATAAGCAAATCAAAACCGAAGGCTCGAATGAATATTTGAGAACATTTGAGAACTTTTAGGGAAATGTTCTGTTCTGACGGCCTGATTTGGGCTTGGACAACTGCGTTGGTTTATCGCAACGAGTTATCAATTTTATCATGCAACATTTTCTATAGAAGTTTGGATTCACATCTTCCCCAATTCGCCATCATATCCCGAAGACTATAAAAAATTCTACATGAAGCATTAGCTACTTATTATGCACATAATCTTCTTAACAAGTTATTGCCAACCAATCATTAATTAACCAATTATCCTAGTATGGTATGTCGTTAAGAGAATGTCTAATGTATCTGGTGATTTGTTTTATTAATGTTGATTGCAAACCTATGGCTTGTATGTGCGTATCTCGAGCTATATCACCTATTTGTGCTTAATCCTTTGATTATCTAGAACCTATTTGGTATCAAAATCATGCATATTCAATTCTTATGGATGTTTAATAAATAAGTTTTGTGAATATCCTGATCTAGTAATGGTACATTCCCTATGGAAAATTCTGGTTCATCAACACCTACTCTTACTCCTTTAATCTTTCTCTGCCCTTCTTCTACCTCTCACCTAGATTCGTTAAATGAATTCACATATCTTTCTGAAAAATGATACAGTTCTCTTAATGGATACTCCTCTTATTAACCCATACCAAGCCTTTACTATGTCATCCCACTCCTCATCCAAAACGATAAAAATAATCTAATTTATCTATCCCACAAAGCTATCAAAGAAAATGTTCAAGCTACAAACTTTCATTAACATACTCTTCCTGCTACTAATAACAAATAGCATGTTACCCTATAAATTACTTCCCCTTCAAACGGTAGTTGAATCCTCTTCCAAAGAATCTAATATTTTCTTAACTTCGGGAATTATGACTTTGTTCTTGACCAAAAACTTTGCTTTGTTAGTAAAGAATCTTTTGATGTTGATAGTTCTCCAATCTACTAGTTCCAGAATGGAAAAGGTTACAAATATTTTGATATTTGTGATTATGCTAATTGTTTATGTCTTCTTGATGATCATGATCCTAAGAAAAGAAGAAGAAGAAGAAACGGTTCTCTACCCAGGAGATCCATCACCAACTTTATGAAGCTAAAGACTTAGAAGTTGGACTCCTCAGTGAACCTTTTGTAAAGTTTGATTATTATGTTCTTTATTCACAATAGAAAGAATGTGATATCTGATTTCCATCCCCTCATCCCGAAGAATTATATGTCCCTCATCCGGTTGGTCCTGAGTTCAAAATTCGGACTTACTTATACTATAGGAAGGCCCTAAAAAAACTTAGATAGGAGACACCATCTTTACCCCTTGAGTTCCAAGTACAAACGGAATGTTCCATATGAAAGGAGGATTTTCCTTCTTTTTAGTTTGAGGATCAATCTTCCAACATTAAATATATTTGGAAGGTGCCTTAATCAACAAATGTTAATTCTAAAGGATGCAAAAATGAGATCATGGTTGTTGAATAAGATCTTAATTGGCAGTCCACCAATATGCTTACTATAAACAAGTTTTTGTATAAAATTAGTAGCACCAACAAGAAATTGAAGCTAAGATTAACAAAACTATTATCTACCACTTGTCTACCATCAACAACGGATTGATTATTTGCACACTAGATACCAACACTCATTGCTTAATCCAAATCTTTTGCTTCTTATGAATAGGAGACCAACCGTGTAAAGCAACAACTTAGCGTACTACAAGTCTCAAAACCTCTTAAGCCTAGCTTAACCTCATCATTCCTCTTTTTGTGTTTCATCAAAACCTATTCTTACCCCTTCAACCTTTTTCCACCCTTCTTCTGCCTGTCACTTGGATTCATTATATGATTCAAATATCTTTCTGAAGATGAAAACATTCCCTCAAGGATATTGAATGACATTTCTAGTGGATAATGACAATAATATCAACAAGCTTATCTGAATTAAGTCCCATAAACTATTGACCAAGAAACTCTACACTTATCACAACAAAATGGAAAAATATTAGTAGCTTTCTCTTTCATATGATTGTATTGGCTTATGATTGCTACCTTGCAAAGATGACTCTTATAGATTCTTTAAATTTAAAAGCACAAGAAGAGTATTCAGTAAAGTCTTCAATGGCACAAATCTTTTTAACAAATGTAAGGATAATGACAAATGTTGTTTGACGAGCACACAATTATGCTCAACAATGGGGCAAAAAAAAAAAAAAAAGAAGATATTTTTCAAAAGATTATCCTAAAAAGAGCTAAAAATTTTGATCAAAGATCATCAACATCATCATCCACTCGATAGGAATAGACTAAACTAATAATGAAATTGAATCTTTATTTTCAGAAACTAAAGATAAGCTACTGCAATTTTCACATTTTATACTCGTTCTTCAAGTTCTAACGGTTCCATTTTCACTTTCTAGATGACCTTTGGCTCCATACACCTGCCCTTGCTCTTACATTAGTAGAAATAATAGTTTTCTTAGCCATGGTCATACCACAAGCAAGGATTACATTACTTGTTGACAAATATGCAAAGCTGATTCTAGTTATTGCTTGTTTAATATTGGACCTTCTCACACAATTATTAATCCACACATCTTGCTTGATTATATGTAGTTTTCTTGCAAAGTGAGATTTAAAGTTGCCTCAGGTGAACATTCCTACTGCAACATGGTCAGTAAGCCACTTTGGATTTGTCTCTCTCCCAATAAATTTGTTGTCGCTTTTGCCTATGGAGCTCTTGAGCTGGAACGCAATCTTATACTTAGGTTTGATCTTATTCATAAATTTGAAAATATCAAGTGGACAGATAAATGTCTCAAGATGAGAAACTATTCTCTCTTGGGTACAAACCTCAAGATTCTATACCCTCGAAGGACAAATTTTTCAGGATCCACAAGAATTGACACGAGCCTCTAACCCGATGGTTGGATAAGTCACGCAATTGATCAGTTTATTTGGCAAGAACCCAAAAAAAAAAAAAAAGGATAAAATTGGCTGAATGGAAAAATACAGTGGTTTTTTTTGTAATTTTAGGGATCTGAAAATAGATGTCGGCTCCGCGCTTCCGCCGCTCTGTTCCTACCACCTTTCTCGTGTCCCTCAATCGTTCCCTTCCCTTCTGGCCCCTTAGAGCGCTCCAATAGAACAAATTCTTCCCAATCATGTTGTTGGCTTGATTTGTAAGAGCGCCTGATATTGTCGCTTGCTTGACCGGAACCGACTAGGGTAGAGGCTCAGACAGCGGTCGCTCACCTTCCGACGGTACTGACCCTCCCGCGCTCGCTCTCTCTGATAAACACTCTGGCTTCGTAGCTCGTTTTGTTTATTTTCTTCTCATTTTAAGCTGATAGATATTTGGGTTCGCTCAAGTGTGTTCGCGTCCAATGGGAAGATGGGCTGCAACTCGTTTGTTTGGAATCTATAAGTCAAATAAGAATCTTTGTAAGGCTAGAGTATTTTCGTGCAATCAAAATTTTCGATCTTTAGCACAATCCGGCTGCTCGGTTTTCAGTGAATGTCAATTTTATTCCACTCACGACGGGGGCGAGCGACAATATGTTACAGGGTTGAGTGGCTTGCCTCAATTCGGGTGTGTGTTAAGGAACCCAGTACTATCCTATTCAAGCCCCATTGCTGTGAGGTCATTGTCGGCATCCTCGGGAAAAGATGAAGATGTGGATGAGAATAGTTTATATGCTGTGAGTTTGGAGAAGTTGGAAGAGATTCTGGGTTCAGTTGTTGAAGAGAATTTTAACGTTGATGGACTCAAGGAGAATGCTATTGAAAATGACACCAATGATATGAATGATGATAGCATGCCTGTTCTTTCTGTTACTGAATCTGAAGATGGCACTCATAGGACTTCCTGTAAACATGTTGCATATCGTAGTCCGTTTGAGCTGTATAAGGAAATTCGTGACACTGAGAGGGGTGCAAAGCTTGAACGCTCTGACTGGCTGACTCTTCATGAGGTTTTCCACTGCTTTGCCAAATCAGGATGGGCAGCCACTCAGTCCCTTGCAATTTACATTGGCATGTCATTTTTCCCCACTGCTGTTCAGAAATTCTGCAGCTTTTTCACTAAAAAATGTTCTGCTGAGATTGCCAGCTATGTGCTGTCACTTGGCCCATCAGATGAGGCTGTCAAATTTCTTTTCCCCATATTTGTGGAGTTTTGTATTGAGCAGTTTCCTGAAGAGATCAAGCGATTCCGTGGTATGGTTGAATCTGCGGATCTGACAAAGCCGCATACATGGTTTCCCTTTGCAAGGGCAATGAAGCGTAAGATTGTTTATCATTGTGGTCCAACAAATAGTGGTAAAACTTACAATGCTTTGCAGCGATTCATGGAAGCAAAGAAGGGTGTCTACTGCAGCCCACTTAGGCTATTGGCAATGGAAGTTTTTGACAAAGTGAATGGACTTGGAGTTTACTGCAGCCTCCATACAGGGCAAGAAAAGAAAATTGTTCCTTTTTCTAACCATGTCGCCTGCACAGTAGAAATGGTTTCAACAGATGAATTATATGATGTTGCTGTAGTTGATGAAATCCAGATGATGGCTGACCCTTATAGAGGGTATGCATGGACAAGGGCATTGCTTGGGCTGAAAGCTGATGAAATACATTTATGTGGAGATCCAAGTGTGCTGGACATTGTTAGAAACATTTGTTCAGAAACTGGGGATGAGCTATGTGAGCAGCACTATGAGAGGTTTAAAATGTTGGTGGTTGAAGCCAAGACTCTGCTGGGAGACCTTAAAAATGTTCGATCTGGAGATTGTGTTGTCGCATTTTCAAGGAGGGAGATATTTGAAGTGAAAATGGCGATCGAGAAGCATACAAAACACAGGTGCTGTGTCATATATGGTGCACTGCCACCTGAGACTCGTAGGCAGCAAGCTAACTTATTTAATGATCAAGACAATGAATACGATGTTCTTGTTGCTAGTGATGCTGTGGGAATGGGATTGAATCTTAATATTAGACGAGTTGTTTTCTATAGCCTTTCAAAGTACAACGGTGACAAGATTGTTCCAGTTCCTGCTTCCCAGGTTAAACAGATTGCTGGCAGAGCAGGTCGCAGAGGAAGCATATATCCAGATGGGCTCACGACAACACTGCATTTAGGTGATCTTGGTTATCTTATCGACTGTCTAAAGCAACCCTTTGAGGAAGTTAAGAGAGTAGGTCTTTTCCCCTTCTTTGAGCAGGTTGAATTGTTTGCTGGTAAGCTAGCTGATATGACTTTCTGCCAGCTACTTGAAAAATTTGGTGAAAATTGCCGTTTGGATGGGTCTTACTTCCTATGTAAACATGATCATATAAAGAAGGTAGCGAAAATGCTGGAAAAAATTAAACGACTATCTCTGGAAGATCGCTTCAACTTTTGTTTTGCCCCTGTAAATATTAGAGACCCAAAAGCTATGTACCATCTTTTTAGATTTGCTTCATCCTATAGTCAGAATGTTCCTGTTAATATTGCAATGGGCATGCCAAAGGCTTCTGCTAAAAATGATGCAGAGCTCCTTGATCTTGAAACTAAGCATCAAGTATTGTCCATGTATCTATGGCTTTCTCACCACTTCAAGGAGGAGAGGTTTCCGTATTGGAAGAAAGTTGAGGGAATGGCAGTTGATGTTGCTGACTTATTGGGCCAGTCTCTCGTCAAAGCGTGCTGGAAGCCAGAATCTAGGCAGACTAAGAAACCAAGCCTACCAAAGAAGGAAGATGGATATGAGAGGCCGAGATCACTTATCAGGTTATTTCAGAAGTAAGTTTCTGGCTTAGGTAGGATAAATCCATGGACCATTTCTGAATCAACGTATTTCTCAATAATTTGAAATTATTTCCTGGATCCTTTCTCAGTGAGCAAGTTTTGATTATGTTTTTGGAAGAGAAGTTTTACATGTAGTTCTGAACCTTTTGGTCCTTGTGGATTCTGTTGCATATTAAAATATTCCACCGTTGATTTCAGATCCTTCTTCTCTCTTTCTTCCTTTTTTCCCCAATGTTGAGCATGAATTTTTGCACCCACCTTTGGTATATTATGATGAGTAAAGAATTGGCCAAAGAAGATGGAGAATGAATGGTGGAAGAATAGAAGAATGGATGGTTGAAACAGTGAAATGGAGGAAATAGAGAAGATACATTGAGAAAAGGAAAAGCAAAAGAATAAGAATTAGGGGAAGTAGGTAACAAAGAAGAAGCTAAGGTTAGGGCTTAAAGAGATTAGAGAGAAACAGAAAACTCAAGAAAGAGAGACGAGTAGAATCTCAATTTATTATGTAAAGCGTTCTTGATGCATTGCTGCAATACTCTTCTTATAGAAGTCATGTCTTTGTGTTGGAATTCAATGTAAAGTAAATTGAAGTGGTTATTGGAAAGAGATGGGTAATTGTGTTTGAACCATCAAATGTTTTGGGCTCTCCTTCATCAGCCAAAAGAGAGGAATTGTGAAAGGAAAGTTGGCAGCGCATGTATGGCGTGGATTTGACTGTGATTACTGACAATATTGTTTCCATCCTGCAGGAGACAGAAAGAAGATTCTTCGCATCCAGAAGATGCTGTAACGGAAGTGGCTTAGATATATTGCAGGAGTTCACGTTATACCTTCACTGATAGACTCAGCATGTTCAAGTGTTACAGCTGCTAGTGTTGAGAGTTTCTAGGATCGAACTATTGCTGCTTTAGATGGAGGCACGTACAGTTGCGGTACTTTTGAGAATGAGAAGGTTTTTTCCTTTTCAGCTCTGAAATTTTGGAAGTCGGTGGCTCGCATTTAGGATTTAATTTGATAGAAAAAAAAAACTGTAGCAATCAGAATCACAGCTTAGTATGATGCACTGCCTGTGCCCCTGAAGTTCAAGATAGTATAATTTCTAGATAGCGTTCACTTTTGAGAATTGCAGAAGCTTCATGCTGGCTGGTGAGTTGGTTGAAATTGAATCATGAATAGCTCATCTTTGGTATTGGAGTTAGGACTTTAGAAGAAACAATAGGTAGTCAAGACTAATCTGGCTCTGTAGGTCGACCGGTAAACTCTTCTGTAGATGGAGCTGAAAGACACTATTTCATGTTTTTCCCTCTCACCCCAAAGGGAAGCGATCAGCTGGGAGAAAACCAAAACCGCTGTTGCTTATTTTACACACAAGTTAAGCTTGGGCACACAGTATTTCATTTCTCTGTGAGTCGTTTTTCAGAAAGCTATTTGATGTGGTACTTTACAGACGTGCTTATTTTGTTTTTCCTGTGGATATCTATCCTATGTGAATATTTACATTCTATTTGTCTCGAAATTGTTGTGCAATAGCTTTTAGATTAATGGATCTTCTCCTTCTTCATATGTTATGGGGAAATAATTGTGAACAAAAAATGTTCTGACATTTTGTAAAGTCTTGGCAAAATTTATACCGTCATTTGGGGAAAAAAAAGGATGAACGAGTAGTTAACTAAAGAGGAGAATAAACTGAAAGGCGTGTGGCTTGATAAATATTTCAACATCAGCAAGAAGAGCTGCGAACACAACGACTAGTGAACGACAAAAGTAACAAAATACTAGCGGAGAGTACATGTTTCGTTTTTCCCTGTACAAAATATAAGCACAAATTTGTTTTGGGGGGGAGGGTGTTGAGGTTTTAATTCCCAGAAAAGAGAAATGCCTGCCTGTACGAAACTCATTGCTGCGTCTTTTGTATTTCTTATTTACGGTCCCACTGATCCACTTCTGTGGCTAATGACTAACCAACCACTTCAGTCCTGTTGCAAGTACCATAAAAATCAGGGTCAGCGACCAATGTGTAGTAGCATGAAAAGGTAGGGCGAGTTCATTCTTGGGTATGGAATCAAAGTTACCTGAATGTATGAGATGGCTGAAAAGGTGGGAGTTCCACATGATCGCGGAAATTCCCATGCCAAGGCTGAAACCGTCCAACTGATGGGACTAAAATGAATTTGTCTACTTTCACGTCACAAACCACACACTTATGCGCAGAATCGCTTGCTGCTTGGACGGCTTTCATTTTGCAGTCACTGCACCACAGCACGTGTCTGCAGGGAAAATTGGCCCATACCAACTTTCGCTGCTTGCACCAGAAGCAATTCCCTCGCTCGATGGTTGTCCTGTAAGTCTGCATGGACCACCAGAAACCATTATAACCGACATTTTTCACAAAAACAATGAAAATGGTTGAGTCGTTAATCAGATTGTTGCTCACGTGGTAGAAATCAAATTCCCGGAGAAAGAAAGATGATTTGTTCCTCATTCCAGAATGAGCTTCTAAAACCAAATGACTCAGTTCATTCCCAACCTCCTTTCCCTTGAATCCATCTTTTGGCCCTCCATGTCTGGAGCCTTCTATACTTTTAGCTTCCGCGGATTCCTTTGGTTGAGGCTGAAAGGTTTGGTCAGGCTGTAAAAGTTGGGAAAATTTTGGGTGGACAGTAAATGATGTGTCATCCAGGCCTAAGTTATTCTGAGGGATATCTAGGGATAGCTTCAGCTTGTGGCCGTTTTCACTGCTGGTGTTAAGATTTCCTAGAGAAGTTGGATGAAGGCCCTCCATGCACTTTGAGCCATCAGTATCAGAAGCAGACTTGTCACAAGACGGTGATTTAGTTAGCGGAGAGTGCAGCAGAGGGCAGGAGGACCTGGATTGAGGAGGAAACAGCACCATATGATTGGAAGGCCCACGGCTACCAACTGGCATGAATTCCACTCGACAAAGATCGGGGAATTCTTTTATGAAATCACTAAGCTTAGGGTACCCAAGAGATGCGTGATCCAACTCTTGCCCAAAAGCAGCCCTAAAATCAGTCTTCAGAGATGAGAGAGGATATCTAACTCCATCTGAGTTTTTTGTTGCTTCCTTTAGGAAAGTAGGGAGCCATTTCCTGAAAGTTGTAAGCCAGGCTGGAGATTTCTGGTGCATTGAGCAGGGCCCTACATGTGATTCGGCTTCACCAGAAGATGATTTTGAGATGCCGTTGAGTAGAGTATCCGTCCAAGGTGTTTGCTTGTTTTTGGTATCTTCTGCAGCCTCAGTACTTCTTGGCATCTCTTCTCCAGGATTCGAAGCTTCCATCTTCTGTAGCCACTGATCATTGTCTTCTTGTACATCTTGGTCAGATGATAGTTTTGGGGGCTTGTCCATAAAAAAGTATTTGCGGAAGGCACTTTTGATCTCAACTTGCTTGCCCATGATAGTTACATAGTGCGCTTTAACAGCCTCTGATGCAGACATTTCATTTTTAAAGGTAACAAAGCCAAATCCTCGGGACTGCATCTCGTTTCCTATTTGAACTTTCAGAATATTAGCAAATTCAACTGAACCAAACTGTTCCTCAAAGAACTTTCTCAGTGAATCTGCGCCAGGAAAGAGAAACAGAAGAATAATATCACTTTTCAGTCATCATTAAAAAATAATATAAGTAGAAGGAACTGTGGAAGGTTCTTCACCAGAATCAAGCGATGGAGGGACGCCTCCCACAAAAATCTTCCGTCTAAACTCTACTGTACCAGGCCCTTGAATAATGTGCATTCCTTGGTTCATTTTCTTATGTTCCTCTTTACCATGAGCATAAGAGCAGTTGGACCCTCTGAGGCATCCACCTGGGCCTTCAAAGTACTTACAGACCTGAGCCTTTGAGCCCAAGCAATGTCTAGAGCATGGAGAGAGCAAAAGGTTGCCAGTAAAATCATACACAGAATCCAGCCAAAAAAAGAAAAAGGAACAAATATTTGTCATACAGAGTAGGAAAACTATGGGGAAAGAGACTAGTAATCAATACTGAATCTCACAGACGTTGGCAGTTTTCTTTGTTCTCTTTATTATAGAGATTGTTTTGTATTGCTGTATGCTATTTTGACTTCAAAATATTGCAAGAATTAGATATATCACATACTTGCTATGTATATGCTTCTCATTACCAAAAAAAAATATATATACATATCACATAAAATTTCCGTTTCTTTAATCCATTCCAGTAAGAGAGAAGATGACTCGGTTATCTTCTTATACAGTTAATGTGCCAAAAATCATGAAACGAGGTAGTACGTATCAATACAAACATCTTGATTGCGCTGCTCACCTGTCCATGGAGCTGTCTTCTGTCGTGCTTACGAGAGCTTCAGAGGCTCCATCATCATCACATTGCAATTGGGCAGCACACATATGCTGAACTGGGCAAGCACTTCTTACTGGACAATAGGATAATCATGAGCATGGATGAATTTGCTTCTCTTTTCAGAAGACATGCCAAATAGACAAGAGGTATTTGAATCGTTTGGATGGAGACTCACCGAACTTAATATTTGTAGGATTTAGCATGAAACGCATATCCTGCGACTTTGCCAAGTCCATAGGCCTCTCTTTACTTTGGTGTGGAACGGGTTTGATGGTAATTTAATTTGCATAAAAAAGATGGAAGTCACCATTTGAAGCTAAATCTCAAACATAGTTTTATAACCACAAAAATCAAAGTTAGGCTCATGGATGTTACCAATTTTATGAAGTTATGACAGATGTACGCTTTAAATTTCAACAATAAGATCATGAAAGTTATTCTGCTACTGATTATGGGGGAAATATGCATTAATGAGGAGGAGTTCCAGGATTACCAACCGCAGATTAAAGATTTCACTGTTTGCTCCCCAGTACAGAAGAAGCTCAACACACTCAATGTGATCATTTTTCACAGCGAAAAATATCGGGGTTTCCTTCATGATCGTTTTGTAGTTGATTCCATCTGAATCCTCCAGCAGAAGCGCCTAGCAGATAATTTGCAATTAAAACGTCAGGTGCAGAGACAGTATCTCCGACTCCAAATTCACGCTGCTAACAGTTACAAGAAAGAGCTGGAAATGATGCCTGGAGAATTGTACCTGCAGTGCCTGTGAGTTACCCTTAGAAGCAGCAATGTGAAATGCTGTCAACCCAAGCTTATTTTTTTGGTTCACTCGAGCGCCATGCTTGAAAAGGAGCCATATAATTCTGAGAACATAGAGCCAGTGTTAATTAAACAAGTAAACCACATGAGAAAGGCAAAGAAACTGCATACGACATTCTTCTGGAGAGAGGAGCAAAGGACAATGCTATGCAGGGAGATGGGATGGAGAAATGTCATGACTTGAGCTGCTGCGAAGTTGAACTCCACGATGTCTTGAGAGACCAATGGAGTGCAGAGTTGCCATCAGCGTCCGGATCATTTACATTGTTTGTTTTCAGAAGCAGCTCGATCACGGCTTCATCTCCAGCCTACAACCAGGCCAAAAGAAGAGTGGCTTCACGCTGGGTAAAAGGTAACTTCAATGTCCATGGCTCTTGGGTGCTTTTAAACGTGAACTTTTTTGTTTGGTCATTCTTTTATCTAAAATTAAATCAAATGGGGTTTAAACTCCAAACAGTAGAAACTAGAAAAATAATACGCAAAAGCGGAATGATGTCCTTGATGTATAGCAGAATAGAATTTTACAGCTTTATATATCTGTCCATCATTAATAGGCTAGGTTATTGGAGTATCGGATAATATAACAAAGAAAGAGGTATGAATGAAACTCTTGGTTAGTGGTAGGGAAGCAGAGGCAGTTTGGTTCTATTACCCACGCGCCTCACGCTGTGACGGTGACTCACTCACTAACTAATGTAATAATCAATTAACCAGAGGTCAAGGTCGGTAACTTCCTAGTACCAAGATATGGCAATTCATGTACTAATACAAGACAATTTAACTAGCAATGAGTACTCCAACGATTCCCCTCCGTACCTTGATGGCGCGGATTAAAGGAGGAGGTTGCTTCCTTTCGGTGCTCGTTGCAGAGCTGTAAGCGATAGCGCCGAAGAGCTGGAGCAGCTCAATCTCACAAAGCAACAGTTTCCTCTTGTGGGCCAACTCGGCCTCCGTGGGGCCACCTGCTCTCTTGGCCAACATATCACACCCCATGGACAATGCCTCTCGGATCACGCATTCGTACACTGTAGCCTTCTCCTTGCAGCCAGAATCAGCGGAATGAACTGTAAGGATCGCCTCGTTAACTTTATCCGCTGCAACTATCAAGAGAGCAGCCAGAGCAACTATCCTGCCTCCAATGGCGCTCCCATAGGCCACCTCTCCTATCTCTTTTGTCTTCTCACTCAAGAGTTTCACCGCCGTTAAATCCTGCCAAAGGCCCGTTAAAAACTTGGCATAGGGGCAGGGAACGCCAATTTGTCCCTTAGCCAAAATAATTAAGGAGTTCTAAATTTTCATTTAATTACCACGGCTGTTAGGATATACTAGCTTGCAAGCTTTAAACCAATGGCATTAGTTCGTCATAAATATGTAGTCTAAAGAAACGATGTAATATGACCTAGCTAGATTAACAACGTAAGGTCCAACAATTTCAGGAGTACATAACTTCTATTTTATTTTGTTTTTCAGGAAAAATAAAGAGCGACCAAAAAAAAGGCAGCAAAGGAAACCTTTTCGCCGAGGAGGACAACCAAGTCTTCGACGGAGTAGTCATCTGGATTCCATATAATGCCCATCCTGAAAATAGGAGGGAATTGCAATTATAAAAATAGCATAAAACTCGATTATTGGCGATTAAAATAAAAGAGAAGACGACAAGCCGAGAACGGAAAAAGCAACATCTTCACAGGCATACAAGGCCAGGCCTTTTCGGTCTTGAGTAAAAACAGCTCGGCTTTTGGGTGCATTGGCCATTTCAGCCTTTTCTTCAAGGAAAGGAAAGCGACGTGGTCCTTTGTTTTGTTTCAATTTACCTTGTGCTGTTCAGAGACAGCTCCAGAGCTAGCTGTGCGCCTCCGTCCCTGCTTCTCTGGTCTGTACGGGCGCGTCGCTTTAACAGCAGCTCTATGCAGCGACGGGCATGAGACTCCGATGCCGAATGCAGCGGTGACCGGCCCGTCGAAGAATCCACCTCGTTAACTACCGGCTCTGTCCCGAGCTCCCCGTCAAGCAACGCCGTCGCACATTCAACGGCGTCTGACTCGCAACAGGCGTGAAGCAACTTTGACGCCAAGGTCCGGTCCATCACCGTATCGCCTTTCAGGAGTTGCCGCGATTCCGTCAGGAATTTAACTCTGTCGTCCCGTCTGACCAAGTTTTCAAGCTTCATTACAAATAAATCAGTAAGGCTTTGAAGCTTATCCGCATGAGAGGCCACTTTATCGTTTGAATGAAAAGAACTTGCACGCCATGGATGCAAGGCGAACTCCGCCGGATCGACTCTTTCCGTTGCCTGCCATTGCGGTTTGCCAACATCAATATTTCAGTAATAGCAGCCAAACACCACTTTTCTCTTAGCTTCACTCATAGTTACGTGTAAAACACGAGAAAGATACTCGGAAAAATACTTTTCTCGAAAGTCATCCCATTTCTAATATCATATTTGAAAGAACTGCTAACATCTTCATAGAATAATAATAATAATAATAATAATAATAATAAAAGATTAAAACGCAATCATGAGGAGAAAAACAATAATAGGAGCTAATTAAAGAGAGATGTTTCGCGGAAATCAAACAGCGCAATTGTGTTCGGAGTGAGTTTCGCACCAGATCCATCCTCAAAATCCTAATGCAAGCTCCAGACACGTTTCAGAATCGGCGAATGCGAACATTTCTCTTCTAAAACGAAGCTGCTCTGAGCAGGTGAATCTCTGAACAACAATAAGCGATTCGGTGCAAAAACATTCCGTTTCTGTAGATATGATTTAGGAGAAACGAGTAGCCGCCATTGGAACTAATTAAGCTCGCAATTTGCTCTGCTCTTATGGAACATAAACAAGAATAGACTTTGTTTTCTGGAAAAGAAAAATGATTCGATTAAAGCAAGACGATAGTATTTATAGAGCGGGACTTGGGGCAATTGATGAAGCGAATTAAAGTCGGTTTCAGGTCCTCTTCATCGATTAGTTTACGGATTTGCCCTTGCATTGAAGGGGGGTTCATGAGAATCAGAAAGTCAAGGACCCAGGGAAGGGAAGGGTAGTTATGGTAGAGATGTCCAGGTAGAACAGTGGAAGCAAGCGCGGACACAGAGGAGCAAACAGAATGAACGAATCAGCAGGGGCCAAGTGTGGCCATCTGCTACTGGCTAAAGGTCTAAGTTGCCCTTCGCCATTTTGTTCCTATATATGGTCCCAGGCTCCAGCACAGTAGTGCCCGCAAATGCAAATTTTATTAATGATTTTAATTTTTAAAAGAAAAACAAAAGGAAAAATATGAGCAGAATTTAATAGCTGGAATCTATTTATTTTTTTTATTTTGAAATATCCTTGGTTTTGCAAGCCAAGATTAATTTCTTTGAGATATTAGTGAGAATTAAAGCAGACAGATGATTAATTTCTTTGAGGTAATTTTGAGTATTGACGTAATTCAAATTCTCTTGATTTTTGATAGATAGCAAATACTCTGATAACTTAAAAAAACATTAAAATCAATTTTAAATGTAAAACAAGAAATTATTAAAAACATTTTTATAGTCGAGATAGGTGTTTCAGAGATAATTTTAGCCTGGATATTTTGCCCTGATCTTAAGGCATTCTTCCTTCTTAGACAATAAAACAGTTTTTACTGGTAGAACTGAACCAAACTTCTCACAATGTAAGCTATCAGTAAATCATTTTTCTAGAAAGTAATTCGTAATGAGATTGTGTGGGAGACAAAACCGGTGGCAGGGGATGACTGAAGGCAATGTGTCTATTTTGAAAACATAATGGTCAAATGCAAACATGAATAAAGTTTAGAGTTACATTTGTAATTTGACCAATATCTAATCTATATGATATAAAGAGTTTGGTGGATCAAAAATCTTCATAGCTCCGCCAGTGTAAACGTCTTCGGAGAATTAAAACTCTATGAGATTTATTTTGCTGTAATGAAATATATTCTAAAAGATATAGAAAAGTTTGTTGATGTAGTTCAGAATAATGAATGGGCTATTGTTAAGAATGGTAAGTTTGTAAAGTTGACTTATTTGCATGTTTGTGAAAATTTTGATAGAGTTGATTGGTGTCATTTGGCAGGTATGAAAAAGGCAAAAGGGGCAAATAAGTCATTAATTTTTTCATCTCGACGTATATCACCCACTAAAGTTTTTATATCATTAAATCACCACTAACATTATATTATTAGCGGATATTAGCCATTGACGTTACGTTTGTCCAGTTGTATGATAATGTAGTAAATTTTAATGATGTGGCAGCAGATGTGGTTATATAAATGGCAAGCTTCTGCAAAAAAGAAAAGAAAAAAAGAAAAAAAAAAGAAGAGAAAACACCTAACTTAGCTCCTAAACTTTTGTTCAACAATACAAATCCCCCCCATAAACTTTCTTTCCTCTCTCTTCCACCATCGTCTTCCTCATCTCTCTCTCTCTCTCTCCGCCCAACAGCCCTTGTTTTTGCTTACTGGCACTTGAATCAGCACCTAAACCACAAATCGATCCCAGACTCACGAGCCTCCCAGTGACGAAAATGAGTCTAGATTTCGCAGGGACAATTTCACAGGAAATTGAAGAAAATAAGGGATTTTTGCAGGGACGAATCGACGCCATGAATGATTTGATAAGGAATCGATCGATGCCATGGACAATTTCATAGGGAATCGAAGAAAACGAGTCTGAATTCTGGGGCTACTTTTCGTGGGTTCGAAGGTTGGGTCTAGGGTTTCAGTTAACAGGGAAATTAATTGTTGGAGACAAAGTGCCAGTGGGGTAGAGTGACAGTGCCAGCGACAAGGAGAAGAAGATGGTGGAAGTTGAGAAGACAAGTTTGAGTGGAATGGAAGGATTTGGACCTAAGTGTTGTTATTTTTAGTTTGGGAACCTAAATGCATCAATAAATATAGTTTAGGAATATATGTTGTAATTTTCCTAAGCTGAAGCTAATTACATGGCTTTTTTATTTATATAATTAACATAATATTCTTAAGAAAAAGGAATATTCCTTCTATTAGTTTTGTGAATGGCAAATTTGCCTATAAATTAAAAACAATAGTGTTAGATTTTACTCGATCGCAAATATAAATGACTGATTTAACTGTAAAAAAAATATAGTGGATGATATACGTTGAGGCAAAAAAATTAATGATTTATTTGACCCTTTTGTCGGGATGAAAAATGAACAAAGAACTCAAGCTCAGCTCGAATTTGGCTCAATTTAAAACTCATTCATGACTCGTTTGAAAAATTATTAGGCTAAGCCTAAATAAAATTTAAATATCAATATACAATTCAAATAAATCTCGATTTGCTTACCACTCTGTTCGACTTAGTTTGATTTTATCTTTTTTCCTTAATTCAGATGAACAATTTGAGCTTGACTCGAGTTTGATTGGATAAAAGCTCATTTATAACTCGTTTATATTATTTTCAATACAAACATGAACAAAATATTAAACTTGATAAATTATTCAAGTTGAACATGATTAACCTAATACTTAACACAGCTCGTTTTCAACCCTATCATTTGGTTTGGGGTCTAAGACATGTGTCTAGACATTCGGTCATATGTTGGTTTGCTATGCTTGATAAACTTCCTACTTTGAGCAGATTGAGCAAATATATGGGAATTCCATCTATTTTATGTCCATTATGCTAGAAGTGTAAAGGAACTAGGGATTATTGTACATTTGGATTAGGCCCCTAGATATTGAGGCAATTTGTGAGATTGGATAAGAAGGGCAGCGAAGAGGAAGAGTTTAAAAACTAGAATTCTCAAAGCTTGTTTGCAACTTTGGTTCATTATTTGTGGCATGATAGAAACATAAGACTATTCCAGAGAGAGAGAAAAAAAGAAGACTAAAGTATTCTAATCAACCAGATTATTATGGTATTCAGTATAGTAGATGACATTAGGAGAATTTTTTTTTCTTAGCTTGTAATCCATTGATTATGTTGCCTGGCAAAAATGTTAGAGTTTTATTTTGAGTTCATTTTTGGGATAAGCTTTGCCAATTATTAACCCCTTTTGTATGTGTCAGAGTTTTTTTATGAAATACAACTACACACCCTCCAAGCTGTTTAAAAATAAATTTTAAAAAAAAAATTAGGCGTGAAAATTGTAACTTCATAACAAAGTAAATATGAAGACCATGTTATTTAGAAACAAAATGTAAATTAATGTTTGCACAAATGTTTGGTTCTGATTATGATTTTACCGACAGTTATGGAAATTAAGAATGGGCAAATAAAAATCCCAAATCTTTAATTATTTGCGTTGCGAAGCCATCCTTAATCCCTCAGATGTTGCTTGATGACCCCTAATTCTTTTTCCTCCATTGCAAATTCACCCATGACCCATGCTAGACTGAGTTGGCGTAAAAAACTATATGCACCGATCTCTTTCTTACTGCCATTTACATTCTAGGAATCTGGGTGTTGTATCATTCGTATTTTACGTTCTAGATGAAAAAAATGTAATGAACCACGATAATTACCGCCAATACTATGGCAAATGATATACTGGCTAATAGATATTTAATTTTATGAGAAAGACGTAATAGGCAATTTTTATTATCAAAATAGTTTTGGTATTTAAATAATTTACATTTTTTAACTTTCTTTTCCTTAAAAAATAGCTTCTCATGGCATAACCGGGCATTAAAAGTAATATCTTTAATATATAAAAAGTATGAAAATATATAAATATTGAATGACTTTTTTATCCTTACAATATAAGTTATTTTGTTCGTTTAATGAAACCTAATTTTGTCATTATTTATTTAATTAGAGATATATTAGCATTAAAACACTAAAAGGGATTCTTAAGTTGCAACTAAACTTTATTTTTTGCTTCAAACTTGCCTGCACTTTATTTTATATTATAGAATCAAGTATTATATGCATTTTTTTGCACTAACCTAACCTTTAATATCTAAAATCCCCAGATTGCCACTAAAATTTTTACCTTGTTTTTTTTTTTTGCATCAAACATGCTACTCTTGGTTCTATATTACTTTCAAATAATTATCTCAAATACAATAAATATTTTATAAAACTTAAAATTTCAACTTAACAAGTATGACCTAAGTTTATTCTACTATAAAAAATGTCTTTGAATATAATTTTTTTCAATTAAGTTTTTTTTCAACTTGGATGGATATATAACATATGAATGCTTAAGTATTTGGTCCATTTTAGAGCAATAATATAATTCAAGTATGACTCAAACACTTATTATAAAAAATAAAAAATTAACATTGTAGCAAAAGGTTGTTGAGAAAAATTTTAGGAAAAAAACAGTTCTTTGCTATTAGAATTAGTTGCTTATATTATAATAAGGGTACTTTTACCAGTATTTTTTTTACATTTTCCAATATTTTGAAATATTGGAGAAATTATAATAATTATTTTTTTCCACATGGTCATCCATTTGAATATTATAACACAAATTTTTATTCTTAGCTACCAACTCTTGTTATGTACTAGATAATATTAAAATATTGCTTTTATTTTAAATTTTTCAAAGCCAATCAAATCTTATAAGTTATTTAAAAAAAATAGAAGAATTTTTTTTAATATTATATTTCATGGTAAAGGCTCATATTCTAGAAGTAGTTTTAGGGTTGTTAAGAGATAAAGTTAATAATTTTATGTTGTGAATACAATTTTTATTTTATCTGAGATTATGTATATTAAAGAGGAAAGTTTAGAGTTTTATTTGTTCAAAAGTTATAACTAGTTAAATTACATATTTTTAGGCTCTAACTATAGATTCTGACTATATATGGGATTATATGACAACAGAAGAAGTTCGAGGATTCTTAAAAAGACATATAACAAGTTTTAGTAGAAATTTTTTTTTCCAACATGTATTATATGTATTGGATCAAAGTATTGTTCATTTTTATCCAAAATATAATTTTGTTTTAACTTTATCATTTTTTCATTATTATAATGCTGAACTCTATACTTTTATATTTGACATCGATACACAAAATTATTTAAACATGAAAAATATTTTGTGAATTTCTAATTTTTTTGAAAAATAGTATTGTTATATTCAATTTACTAAGTTAATATTTTTCTTTTTTTGGTTAATCAAAATTTTAATTGTATTTATAATACTAAAAATTTAAACATATTTTTTCCATTTAAAAATATTTTATATTAGGAAAATAAAATTAGTGTTTGAAAAGGAAAAATAGAAAAAAAAATCAGTTCTTGTTTTTTATAATTCTTTTTTATGGAAAAAAACTAAAAAGTATCACTAAATTTAAAATTTTGTAACAAACATTTCTTTGGTTTATATGACTATTAAACATCCCTAAAAACATGATGTTTATCAATTTATTTACTTTTTAAACTTTAAATATTTTTATCAGAACCCAAAAGCACAACTTAATCTATATAAAATAAAAAGTGCAAAGATATAAAGTGACTAAACCTTAAGTTATAAATTATTACTTTTCCTTTTAAGTACTAGGAATTTATTCTATTTTAAGAAGTCTATTTTTGTATGGTTGAATAATTATATGATATGAGTATAATAACTACATCAATTGGCATGCATTAATTACCCAAAAAGATTAAAAAAAAGTGTACAAGACTTAACCTCAATCTTTGAAAAAATTATATTGACTCGGTTAAAAAATAGAGGATAAGTGCAAATTTGAAAGCTTGGGGTGAGTGTATTTTTTATTAAAAGTCAAAAGTTAGGTAATTAAGTTTTTTTAGTAATGTATAGTTACTTATAGTAACATATATTTGGAAAAACTCAATGTTTACTTAATTTCTAAGTTTATACCTTGAGATTATAACTCATGTTTGTGTCATACATATTAAAAGAAATTTATTTTTGTTTAGGTTTCTTATTGAATGTCCCACCTATGGACTTTGCATATGTCTTTTTTTTTTATTTCTATTTTAACAGAATCAAAATATTTACTTAGCTTATGTATGTTTAAAAACTCAAAGTTATGTTAATACATTAATGGTAAATTAATTTAATTTTTTGAGCCAACTAATATAAGATTTTTATTCTAATCATTATCTTTTTTAATTTAAAATATAAAAATTAAGATTAAATTTACTAATTAAGTCCATTAAATTAAAATCTCAGCATAAAATCAAATGGAGCAAAATTGATGAGATAAAAGGAGCATATATTTCTTCAACTAAAAACTAAGAGCATATTTAATAGTATTTTGTGTTTTTTATATCTATTATGCACTTTTTTATTTATTTATACCTATGGTGTTTTTTCTTCGGTAAATTTATTAACTATTTTTTAATTTTCTAAATATGGTATTTAATATTTTATGTAATTAATCAAAATTTTAATACATTTCTAATATTTTAAATGTAAAAAAATCCGCGTCAATTACTTGCACTGTGTTTACAGTCGAACAACGCGCCAAATGACTAGTGTCTGTATATAAGCGTACATGCGTGCTCCTTTTGAATAATATCTCATCAGTATAAATCATCTATTTATCTCTCTAGGATTTTAAAAGGCCTAAATGCGCCAGTGATCCGTTACCTTTGGAGAGTCGCACGAGTTAGTCCCTAAAGATTAACTCATGACAGCTTAATCCTTTAAGTTTGATAAATGTTGCAACTTAGTCCTGTAACTTGGAAAGTCTATGCGCCTTAGTCCTTTTAATGGCCACAATTGCCACATTTATTAACGATGTCACATCCTACCTCCTTGTTTCCCTTTTTGCAACACATCGACAGCTGTTGGAGGAGTTAGCTGCTGTCCATCGACCTTAGCTATCGACTGTCAAGATCAACCTCAGCTACTAGATGCATTCAGATGGGGCGGCGAAGCTGCTAGGAGACCCGCAACCCCAGCGGTGCCTCTTTGTGGCTGGCTTTTACCTTCTACAGCTATCGACATTCTCCGATGATTGATTTGTAAAAATACATCGATGACGTAAATTTTAACAAATGGACATGAAATTATTGGGGTTTTGCTCCTTGAAGGCTGCTGAAAACAAAGGAATCAATCACATTCATCAATTCCACACAGAAAAAATTTAATTTAAAAAATTAATTTTAGGGTTTATAAACAATTTTGAAATCCAGATTTGATTCGAACAAAAATTGAACAAACCATGCAAAATTGAGACATAAAACCATGGGGCTATTATTGTGTGGCATGAATACTACAAAACTGAGTCATTCAATGATGATTTTTAGAAATGGGTGGCACCCAAAGAGCTTCGGGGGCATTTGGCCTTAAGGGAAAAGTTTCAAGTTCCATGGTTTCTGGTAACCTGATTCCTCCCGTAGTGTCCAAGTGGGCTAAGTAACGTCATCCATCTTGCCATCCAATTAGGGACTAGGTCACAACATTTATCAAACTTAAAGGATTAAATCGAGATGAGTCACACATTAGGGACTAACTTGTGCGAGTCACCAAAGTTAAGTAGATGAGGGATAGATTAGTATGTCTAATTAGACATACTAATCTATCCCTCATCTCCCTATATATAACCCATAATCTAATAAAAAATTGACTAATTTACCATTGAATCAAAACTTACCATCACTCTTAAAAACCTATCTCTGTCACCACTTCTATCGCCGCCGCCTCCTCTAATGAGCCATCACCACCTCCAAACCTTGTAGCCGTCACAATGTGAAATTAAAAGTATCTAAAACAATAAGAATATGTGTTTGATTAAATATTGAAAAATGTCTAAAAAAATATATAAAAATGTTTGAACAAAAAATGACTGAATCAACTTGTGAACAATTTGTTATTTTCAAAAAATAATTATTTGAAATAATAAAAAAAATGTCTGAATAAGTAAGAGAAAATATCTGATTGAATATTAAAAAATATCTAAAGAAATATGTAAAAGTATCTAACTAAATAACTTGTGAATAATTAGTTATCTTTAGAATATAAGTGGCAAAAATAATTAAAATAAGTGTTTAACTAAACATGTAAAAGTATCTAAATAAAAATGCAAAAGTGTCTAATATATTTAAAGAAATGTGCAAATAAAGGTATGCGATTTAATGAATAAACAAGTGTGTAAATAAATGTATAAAAATGTCTACACAATAATCAACAAAAAAAATTTATTTTTCTTTTGAAAAACAAATTAGTCCACAAATCTCTCTTCTTCTTTTTCTCCTTCTCATCCCTCTCATCTCTCATCTCTTCTCCACAGCCCCTGCCCTCCTTTCGTAGCCATCATCTTCACAATCGTCGCTATCATCATTGTCAATCGTCTCGCCTCAAATCGTCGCTACACCATCGCCATCGTTGTATCGTCAGCTTCAATCACCTAGGATTTCAGGCTCATCGTTGCGTCATCGTCATTGTGTCATCGGATTTTAGGTTCATCGCATTGTCGTCATGGCACAGTCATCATTGAGTTGTCAAATTTCAGGCTTGTCATTGAATCTCCCTACCTCACTTCGGATCGCACGCACCTCGCCTCAAATGGTTGCATCGTCATCATGTCATCGGATTTTAGGTTCATCGCATTGTCGTCATGGCACAGTCGTCATTGCGTCGTCAAATTTCAGGCTTGTCATTGAATCTCCCTACCTCACTTCGAATCGCACGCACCTCACCTCAAATGGTTGCATCGTCATCGCACCGCCTCGCCTCAGATCTTGCCATCTTGTCTTGAATCTCCCCGCCTCACTTCGGATCGTGCTATCCTCGCCTCAGATGGCCGCATCGTCATCACGCCTCCACTACTAAAAAACACCTCTTTTCCAACGGTCTTTTTCCAACGGTCAAGCCGTTGGAAAATATCCAACGGCCACAGCAGTTGGAGATAAAAGAAATGTAATTTTCAACGGTCTAACTGTTGGAAGAATTGACTATGTCAACAGAAACACAATTTCCAACGGCTGTGGCCGTTGGAAAATGAAGGCAAAGTTTTTCCAACGGCCTAAGCCGTTGGAGAATGAATATAGTGAATTTGAAAATTTTGAAAAAAATTTGAAAGTGTTGTGTATTTTTTTCCAACGGCCAAAGCCGTTGGAAATTGTGAACAGTGACCTGTAGGAGATGTTTCCAACGGCCCATAGCCGTTGGAAAATGCAAAACTAAAACGCACCGTACCATTTATTTTTTTCCAACGGCAATGAAAATTTCTTTACCCCCGACTTGCGATTCCCAGTTCATCGTCTTCGCACTAACTTTCTCTCTCTCTCTCTCTCTCTCCTGTGCTCTGCGATAGCACTCTACACGCACACACAGCACCAAAAATCCGTCTCCCAGGCCAGATACGTGTTAATCGAGGACTACATTGTTAGATCTGGGCATGAATCTACTCGATCTGTAGGCAAAATCTAGCTCTTCAAGCTACTCGACAGCGACGAGTCGTTTAACGTTGGGGATTCTAACTCTGACGATTCGGTAATCAATAGGAGACCCAGGAAATCCGCTAAAGCTCGCAGTAAGTCGATCCAACTATGGGAATTTGGTCTTCCGTGGTTTGCGTGTTTCGTGGTTTGCGTGTTCATGTTCGATTGATGATATGTTTAGGGGGAGTCCAGCTTATGGTCAATTGGTAGTAGATTGATAACCTGCTCAGTCTCCTATATGACCTCCCACACCAATAATCTTTTCTGAGAATTTAAAATGGGGAGCAAAACTTAGAACTGTTTGCTTTTGCAGGTGATTCAAAAGAGACTTTCTATGTTGGTCCTATCACAGTTCTAGGTGACCTCAACCAATGGCCTTCAACAGGTTCTTTTATTCCAAGTCATTCCTTGTAATGTTATTTTACATTTTTGGTTTTTTATCGTAGATGCCCAGAGTGTTGTGCGAGCATTTGCTTCTTCATCTTATAGTTTCTCAGATTTCTTGAAACATCTGCTATTTTGTAAACTTAGTAGCGACATGAAGTTTTGATGATCTAAAATTTACTTGGCTACTAAATTTTCAGAAGTTCTGCCATCTTGGAGGCCTACAATGGAGGCTTACTATATAAACTTGTTGTAAGTAATTCCCTTTCTTCCATCTGATTTTGGTGTAAGTTTCTCCAGATCAGGGTTCAGGAGGGGCTCATAGTCCACTGGATTCCTGGCTTTTTTCTTCGGAAGTATCAGGAAGTATTACTTTTAGAATCAAACAAGCATTGGTATGTAGTTCATTTCCAGAAAGGAAAAAAAAGAGTTCATGGAGACATGTGGAACCAAAATCAAAAAGGAAAAGAGAACACTTATGCTAACTTTGAATGGTTTATTACTCAGAATGAGCATTTTATGCGATCTCTTGGTTGCTTAGTTTGTTTTTCCATAAAGATAACTGTTGCACACTAATGATTCCTGTTACTCCAACATAAAAAAAAGTGTTCTCACAGTTAAGTGCTGTGAAAAATTTTGTGAAGAAACATACCATTGGACAACGTCCTTGTAGTGAAATGTTATGCCTTTAATCTTCTGGTTCTGCTTCCTCAGATCTGCTGGAATGAAGCTAATTTCTTTGATTGCCCTGGCTTTAAACTTGGAGGAAGACTACTTCGAAAAAGTGGGTGCTATGGATCATCCAATGGCATTTCTTCGACTTTTACACTATCCAGGTTGACTACTTTGAAATTTTCTTGCTGTGTTTTGAGAGATTATAAATTCATGCTTCCAGGGGAATCAGAGGATCTATGATATTTATGCTTCAATATTACATACTCTAGAAAAATTATATTCACGAAGCCTCTCAACCCAGATGAAGGCCACAAAATTAGCTGCTGTAACAGCATGGAACTGGAGTTTATTTTTGTGTGATCATTAAATAACACATTGTTAGGCATATCACAATTGATGCATATACTGAATCAAACTTAAAGTTCGGATCATAAAACTAAAAATGATTCGTTTATGGTGGCAGTCCCTTGTTTCTCTTCTCTAGATTCTGCTACTGTAACAGCACTAGTAAAATCTGCTTTTTCTCCTGTTTCTTGAGTCACTGCAGAATTATCTTGTTTGAGGGTTGGCTTTCCTCAGCCTAAGACCCTCCTGGTGCTAAGTGGGGCTTTTGCATTTAGGGGCAATTGATGAAAGTCTGTGTCTTTAGAGACCTTAGCAGTAAGCTTAATCACTTTTTATGCTTAACTAAATCCTGTTTAGGTGATGCTAATTAAACCCTCCTATCATGGTCCCAAACCAAGTAGCTTTACTAGGCTTCTCAGAGAAAATTAATTCTAGAAAATATGTAGCTTTACTAGGCTTCATTATTCATCAATTAATTATCTGCTCTACATATTTTCTAGAATTAATTTTCTCTGAGCCCCAGGTACCAGCTTACTGGCATTAATGCGTTAACTGTTCTGTCATTGATTCTATGGTTACACTAACACAATTCGTCCTGTAGCATCATGTATAACTCCCATCCTTCTCCTTGCCTCTCATTTAATTTTAGACTAGGATCTTATCAGGGCTCTCAAGTACATCAATTATCACGCCTCTGTATTAGTGATGTATTCCCTGAGTTGTCTATAATTGGCAGCTGAAGCTTGTATCTTGGAACTGAATCTAAAAATATTGTTTAAGATGCTTTGCGTTTATAAAACTTTGCTACTGTCAATTCTACAGCTTATAGAGTGTTTAGCTTGTTGTTCTGTACTTCAGTGACATATCAAGTCATTCCTTTTGGTATCATCTTTTAAGGCCACTACAGTCTAAGACTGATGCAAAAAGTGCATATGAAGAGATTTCTTTCCCCTCTGCATAAGCTTATATTTGCTTGAGGCTACCAAGAGATATGAAAAAGTAGCTTGGTGAGGTGTTATGTTTTGTCATGTGTAAATTCACCCTTGCATGCCAAGGACAAGCGATTTTTTGGTTTGGTGTAATTCATTCCCTTTTGGACCTTGGTGCCTTGTAGCAGAAATGAGCCATGTACCATCATGTGTTCTTTTAGTCCTTATCATGTCAAGTGGCTCAAGTCATTGTTTCTTTTCTGTGTAGGGCATTCACATCTTCAGCCTCTTGTGGATTCAGCCCAGTGGCATAATCAGCATGTTCCAGGAGGTTCTGTGGATCACATTACAGGACATCACACTGAGTCCCAGCCTCAGCATACGCATTTGAGCAGCAAACAGTGTAATTTCTTTCTGTGTTCATCAACAAACAAACACTTTTTAGGAGAATGGAACTATGTAATTTCAATTATATATGTTTTTATGTGGATTGTAACTATATTTGTGTCATGATATTGTAATTTTAATTGTGTATGCTTTTATGTGTATGTTATAACTATATTTATGACATGATTCTGTACTATCAATTGTGTATGTTTTCATTGAGATTTACAACTGCATATATGCACGTGCATCCGTTCAGAATGTGATTACATACGAAACAATAAATTTGAACCGCCTAAGCCGTTTGACGTTTAAAGAAACACATTAGAAATAGAACGGGAATATACAAAATATCAAAAAACCTACTTTCCAACGGCCTTGGCAGTTGGAAAACGGAAAAAATAAAAAAAAATAATAGAGCCGTTGGAAAATTTCCAACTGCTCAGATTCCAACGGCTGACAGTTGGAAATTCCAACGGCCCTCACTTTGACTGTTGGAAAATGGACTTCCAACGGTTAGTTTCCAACGTCTTATTTCCAACGGCCTCGCGTTGGAAATTTTAAAATTCCAACGCAAAGCCGTTGGAACTGGCCGTTGGAAAAATGGTTTTTTTTAGTAGTGTGCCTCACCTCAGATCTCGCCATCTCGCCTTGAATCTCCCCACCTTGCTTTGAATCGCGCTCGCCTCACCTCGGATGGCCGCATTGCCACTTGATGAATGTCCTCCCAAATCTTGCCTCGCCGCTCAATGATTGTCGCTTAGCCCCACCATCGTTGTCGTCTGGACCACTGTACCATCGCCGTCGCCACTACACCATCATCATCTAGACCACGCACCATTGGTGGCGGAAGACGAGGTGGTAGCGGGGGCAGTGCGCTTCTACTCCATTTTCTTTGGGAGCCATAGGGTTTAGAGTGCCTTATTGTGAGAAATTCTTCTCAATGATAAGGGGTAATAAGGGCTAAAAATATAAAATTACTACTATATCTAATTAGACATATATGTATTATATTTATTGTAAAAATTACCGGACTACTTTTGCATTTAGGCCATTTTAAAATGTTGTGTTGTAGTATTTTTTTCCCCCTAATTTTCATATAGAGGACAACTCTATATATGTTAGTTGGAAAGCAATAATCAATATTTATGAAATAAATAGCGAAAAATAAAAAAGTATTCATGATATTAATTTATTTCCATAAACAAAAAGGTAAAAGCAATTTTTGTAGGTGACAATGTTAACCCTATTTAAAAATATGATGAATTTCTCCCCAAATTACCTAAATAGACAATTCATCCTTTTATGTTGTGCTTGGTGTATGTTTATGAATTTTATTTTTTTTGGTGTTTATGGATATTTTGATTTGACATTGCTTCATACTCAAAAAGAAAAGAAGTAAGCTACACATGAGCCAAACTTGGAGATGGAAGTATTATTTCATAACTGCAACGACTTGCTCCTTTATACTACAATTTTTACATGTTCATAGTCGCTGGCTCCTCCTCTGTTCATGTCCTAGTTTCCTGCCTAGTGCCTAGGATTGTGGCTGTCTCCAAGCATCGCAGCCAAAACTAGTCACTCTAAAGTAACTTTCAGAGCCTGTGGAGGTCACCTGCACTCGTGAAGATGGTTGCTTCTGCACTAGACTTCAGGATATATTTCCTCAATAGAACAAACGCAAATTTGTCATATTTTATCTCCTTGTCTTGGACCCCTTAACTTACAGTAACTAGGTAGATTATATATAATACAGAAGGGAAGTTAAGCAATTCATCAGCAAATTCACAAACACAGGAGGCAAAACCATAAGGTCACCATGGTCCATGTATGAAAAATCCTACTCAAAGACTGATTTATGCAAGCCCTTGGCCATGAGATTTTCACATTACAGCCTATAAAAAATCAGTTCGACAGAGAAGAACATCTCACTGCTTTTCTCCCCCATACAAATGCACTTATGAAATGATGCTGCTAGAATTTTAAGGCAAGTGTTCAATTGATTAGCCATGATCTTATTTAGAAACTTGTACAGCATATTGCAGCAAGATACAGGACAAAGTTTAGAAGCAGATATGGCAGGTCTGGTTTTTTGGATAAAAATGCGAAATGTACAACTGCGTTTCAAAAGAAAAGCGCGCACACACACAAAGACAGAGGGTTCGGCCCTGCTCTGTGACATCTCTTGATGATTACAAGTTAATAATGCAGCGTTATTAGCTTCTTTTAATGCTTTAGAATGGTGAAGAGAAGCAACTTCAAATACATGAATTAATTAGATCTGTTCAATTGAATCATGAAAAAAGAAATATTTCAAATAGAAGAAACATACAACTGCCAGGAAATTTTGCCTTGATCTAAGCTTTGTTGATAACAGGCAGAACAGTAGCAATACGTGAAGGTTTTGGTGAATTGCCAAACTTTGAACTTGAGTTGAACGAGATTTCATACAGAATTTCAACTGTGTATTGCGTCTTTGCCAATCTCATTCATCTCTGAATGCAATCAAATGAAGTCAAGGGTCACATAACATTTCAGAGCACTTTCATGGCCAGACCTGTCTGATAGCAGATTGAGTGGATCCATCCCTCCCCCAGATTTGCAGCCCTGACCAGGACTCTGAGCAGAAGGAATTTGAAATGAAGCATCCCACTTAGGCTTGCAACTTTCCGGTCAAGAATATCTCATCTTAAAAATAAGTAATCTTTTGAAAGATACATATTTTCTGCACTAGGAAATTTAAGCACTTTGGACGCCTTAGAATTTCTTTCCCACAGTGTCCGTCCACCGTATCCCATAAGTCAAAAGGTCTTGACTGAAGGAGAAATAAATACAGCTATACCATTTACAGACCAGACCATCAATATCCCCAAAAAGCTTCAAGATGGCCATACCCTTGAATTTGGTTTCATGGACCGTCATCTTTCTTTTGTGTTCATGCAAAACAGCTGCAACTCACCCACTTGAATTAGAGGCGCAGGCACTGCTGAAGAGTGGATGGTGGAGCAACCACAGCAACGATACTTCTCACCATTGTACATGGAAGGGAATATTGTGCAACGATGATGGAAGTGTTAGAGGGATTTCTGCACCTTTTTACTCGTTTGAAACTGAGGTTGGTGACAAATTTCGCAAACTAAACTTCTCCTATTTACCAAATCTTGTCTGCATTGATCTTACTGGTCAAAGCCTCAAGGGGAGCATCCCACCGGAGATAGGTTCCTTATCAAGGCTCAAGAGCCTGTACCTGTCCTACAACAATTTGAGGGGCAGGTTGCCTCCCTCACTTGGACAACTTTCAGAGCTGGAAGTAGTTTATATTTCTAACAATCAACTTGAAGGCCACGTTCCTCCAGAGTTGGGTTGGTTAGCCAACTTATCATTTTTATCCCTTCAGAAGAACAAACTTAGTGGCGTTATCCCTACTGAACTTGGTGGGCTTAAACGTTTGAGTTACTTGGATCTCAGCAATAACCACCTCACGGGGCCTATCCCTCGCTCTCTGCATCGCTTATCCAAGTTGGAAGTGCTACGACTTGGTTCAAATAGAATAAATGGTCCTATCCCATATGAATTAGGACGTTTGGGGCAATTGAAGGAGTTGCTCCTTGATTCAAATTTTCTACAGGGTCCCATACCTGAAGAGATTGGGAATCTGACACAACTACAGTATTTAGGCCTCTCACACAACCAATTGAGTGGATCCTTGCCTGCTCAAATGAGTAACTGCACCACGTTATTCGAATTAAGACTAGCCAGTAACAGGTTGAGTGGAAGCATTGCAGCTCAAATTTGTAAACTTGTCTGGTTATCACGTTTGGATCTTCGCTATAACTTCATTACTGGACAAATTCCCTCCGAAATTGGGGAAATGGAATCCTTAGAAGAGTTGATCCTCGGCCACAACAACATATCAGGAGAGTTACCTTCCACATTTGGAAAGTTACCAGTATTGAGATTATTGGATCTTAGCTATAACAGTCTCTCAAGATCCATCCCAGCAGAAATTGGTAACAGTAGATCTATCAATACAATACTACTAAACAACAACAGAATCACGGGAAGCATCCCTCCTGAGATGGGCAACCTTTACAACCTACAGAAGTTGGATATCAGCTACAATAGTCTATCAGGATGGATCCCAGTTGAAATTGGTCAATGCTTAAACCTATCTGTCATGTTGCTAAACAACAACAAACTGAGTGGAGGCATTCCTCAACAAGTCCAAGGCCTTGTGCAACTGGAGTATCTGAACCTTAGCCATAACTTTCTAAACGGATCTATACCTACAGAACTTGGCCATCTGCCATTTTTAACTAAATTGGACCTAAGCTACAATAACCTTTCGGGTGTTATTCCCTATGGCATTCGTGGTGTTCAGTACATAGGTCAGGGTTGTTATGAGGTTGTTTCCCCTGCATTCCTCAACAACACTAATTTGTTTACCCACACATGTTCTTCCAACAAACATGGTCGAACAACCGGATATCTAAAGTTGTTGCCTGCACCAACAATCCTTGCCTTGTTATTTCTCTGTTATTTTTTCCTAAAGCAGTGGCACAGGGCAAAGACAAGGCAATCAGAAGAGAACAGGCTTATGAATGGAGATATATTCTGTGTGTACAACTACGACGGAGGGATTGCATTTGAAGAAATCCTGCGGGCAACAGAGGACTTTGATATCCGGTATTGCATTGGCACTGGGGGATATGGTAGCGTCTACAGAGCACAACTGCCAAGCGGCAAGCTGGTTGCCCTAAAGAAACTTCACCGTATGGAAGCTGAAAATCCAGTTTTTGACAGGAGTTTCAGAAATGAGATAGAGTTTCTGACTGAGATCAGACACAAGAACATCGTAAAGCTTCATGGATTCTGCCTACACAGACGATGCATGTTCCTGATATACGAATACATAGAACGAGGAAGCTTGTTTTGTGTCCTGAGCAATGATGCTGAAGCCACTGAACTAGATTGGGACAAGAGAGTGAACATCATCAAAGGCACGGCAAATGCTTTGTCTTACTTGCATCATGACTACAACCCACCAATCATTCACCGAGACGTGTCGAGTAACAATGTTTTGTTGAATGTAGACAATGAGGCTCTTCTGACTGATTTTGGGACAGCAAGGTTTCTCCACCCAGACTCATCCAATCTAACAGATCTTGTAGGGACTTACGGCTATATGGCCCCAGGTAAAGCTTATATCTTGCTTTTCTCAATCCATTTACTTACCCTTCTATCTTAATATTTGCACTTGTGCTTCTGGTTTATGTACACCTAGAGTTGGCCTACACAATTGTTGCAACAGAGAAGATCGATGTTTACAGCTTCGGTGTTCTGGCCTTGGAAACACTGATGGGAAGGCATCCGGGAGAACTTTTGACATCATTATCATCAAGATCATCTTCCCTTCTCCAGAATGTAATGCTGCAAGATGTGTTAGACCCACGTTTATTGCCTCCTCAAAGTCGAATGGTTGAACAGTATATTATTCTGATCGTTAGAATCGCAATTGCATGCCTAGACCCTGACCCGAAGTCCCGACCGACAATGAAACACGTGTCTCAAGAGCTCCTCTGTCGCCAAAGACCTCAAAACAAGCTCTTTCGGGCACTTCCTCTTTCTGAGGTGATAAATCTCTCCATGGGTGGAAACAAACATTAATCTATAAATCAACTGGACTTTTGATTTGATAACAGCTGTTTTTTCCTTCTTTTTGTAACTCTAAAGGTCGATGTAATTTGGTGACTTGTGTCATATATGCATCTTATTAACATGGAGCAAACGGTTTGGATCAATTATAGCTCTGGGAATTAGGTTTTCTTCTCCTACGGCTATCAAAATTTGCAAGGCCAAACTCAGTGGATTGCTTTTATAACTTAAACGAATCAACCCAAATTTTATTTACCCTTTAAATTGGCTCTACATGGAAATATGGAATGGACCTCAAGACATGCCAATGACCATTGTTTTGAAATTTTAAAAGGTAAATTCTAACTATGTATTCTGTTGACATTTATAATAAGTTTGGAATAAGTTGAAAAAGCAACTCTAAATAGCCGAGGCATTCAATTTTCTCAAACAAATTTATAGAGAGAAAATAAAAATTAATTATCTTGCTAATTGTTAAGGATATATAACCGTTTCTATAATATCAATATCAGAAAGGATTAAGTAAACTATAAGTATTCCTTGTTAAAAAACAGCCCCTTTTCATTGGTTTAGACTGAATATATTTTGCATTGAGAAAAACTAAGAGATATGATGCTAAAATTTAATTAACCAAGCAGCCTAAGTAGATTAATTTGAACTTACTAAATAAGCTCTGGGCCATTTCTGCCATGGGATCTTTTGAAATGGTCGACCACCTTTATTTTGCAGCTACAGAAAACTCTGTTAAGCACCCCACAAGCAATGCTGGACAGTGGCTGGTGGACTATATATGATAACCATATTTCACAACATTACTGGAGGCCTTTTCCAGATTCAAACCCTGCTACAGGTTACTACTCCATAATCAAGGCTGGCGACCAACTAGGGAATCTTATCTCAGATAGGATATGTATCTCTTTGGAACCTTAAGCTCCTTAAGCCTACCTATAACTAGTTGACCGGTAAGTTGCCTTATTCACATCGCAACCTCACCCTACCTGCAAACGTTATGAAGTATAATCCCCAACATTTGCTTGCAAAAACAAAAAAACAAAAAACAAAAAACAAAGAAAAAATAAAGAAAAGGATTTCTGACTTCATTTGTGCATGCTAAAGGATTATGGTCACTATCCAAGCACAAAAGGAGGCAACGTGTAACATACACAACTAGAAATGAGTGGCACTTTCTTGTTGTTGGACTACCGCACTGGAACTGAACCAACTTGATTGGCACAAGGGTAGTAAAACTTGAGCATTGTCACCTTCAGTAAATGTCCTATACTATTCGGAGTTACTAGATTCACTTTTTTTTTTTTTATAAAAAGGGCATTTATTCTAATTATCAGTGAATCAAACGGTATCTTATAAATCAATGACATAAGACAGTAAAGAACAATAGGGATATTTAAACTGACCAATAAAAGGCTACGCATCCCTATAATACCAAATGAAGATAAGAAAATCAAATTAAACCAAAATCATCCAGCTAAACTAGGAAAATCTTAGAGAAATAACTCATAAGTAATTGAAAAACTGATCAGATAAAGCACAAAATAAATAGAAAAATTAATATACGATCATCTTAATCTATTATCTGTAAATGTCTCATCATTTAAGTCTTAGTCACTTCCTGCACTTCGTTTGATCTTCTTGTAGCCACCAATTTAAAAAATAGGCTATTCAGATCTATCTGTTGTAAAGTGTTGGATAAACCAGATTGTTTTCTATCGATGGTGGTGAAGAAATTTCATGGAGGAGAAAGAATGACAAAAGTGATTGAGGATAATTGGGTTGAGTAATGGTAAAAAATTAACCGGTCATGCTTATATTGGTATCCAAGCCTGGCCGGATACACTAAGAAGAGAGATGAAAGAATGATGGGAGGAGTAAGGAGAGGGACGTGTGGCTAGGTTGAGATTCATTTTCTTGATTGGATTCCACCCATAATGCAATTTAATTCCCTAGTTATCATTCAACTTAGACAAAATAGTCATCACCAGTGACCACTTGAAACTAAAACTGATAAAAAGACTATAGCTTCCCCCCAACTAGAACTTTGGATGATTAGATTACAACTTACCCAAAAGGCCAAAACCTAACAAAATATAAGTTTTTATTCAAAGCATGAACCAGCTAAAATTTGGTAGCAGATAGAGTTACCAAATGAACTGAATTGAGCACCATTTCAATTCAACAACCAAGACTAATTAGATGTAGAATGTAGTATGAGATATTATAGTTTTTTTCAATTTATAAGTCAGATAACATCTTCAAAAGGCAAGAAGAGAGGCAATAACACTTACGTTATGGGCTAGGTTGGAACCGCCACTTCATGCATGAGCCCAATGGGCTCATATAATATTTGCCCACAAAAAGAAAAAGGAAAACATGATTAAAATTAAGCTAATTTATATGAAATGCAATGGTTAACCTATATATTTACCAAAATAGCATACTCCCTTCCATACAATGGTATATGAGTAGTTGCCGCTAGTCAGGTGAAATGGTAAAGAGAAACACTTGCATTAGCCTCAGTCAGAATCCAAATTGTGGTTGTACTTTCCAAAAAAAGAAAAATCTAAAAGTTATTTAATTGCAGCTCAAACCTTTAGGTTTCACGTAGTAGATACTTTAGCTCATTTCAATAGTAACTTATAATACCTTGCACTTGTAATGAATTCTCAATAACAAAAGAAAACGTACATAAGGTCGTCCCTCATTGACTTGATTACTATTATATTATATAGTCCTCAAAATAAAAGCCTTATTTAGATTAGGAAAATTTCCTAAAATTAGAAAATAAGAAGAAAATATGTTTAGTAGGCTAATTTTTATTTTTAATTTTTTTATTAAAAAACAATTTTCCATTTTACCCACAATTGGAAAGCATAGTTTTACCAATTTTCTATTTTCTGAGAGATAGGAAAACATTTTTTTTAACTCTCTCATCTCAATCAGGATTTTTGTCTTGATCAATCTCTGTTCTTCAACACCAGCAATCGTGGCGATGGACCCCACAGCCAAGCTCACCATTGAATTAGTACGACCCTTTCTCTCACATTATTGTACTTTTCCTCATCTTACATTATTGTTATATTTTCTTTTCTGAAAGCATCAATGAGGAAGATAATAAGAAGTTTTAGGTATGAGCAACAAACTATAGAAGATTATATACGGCGACATGTATGTGTGTGATAAAAGGGAAAAAATAGAAAAAAATAGAACTATCTAGTTATTCAAGAAGAATAAAAACAATATCCTAGCCATTCTTACAGAGAATACAATCGAGTGGCGCGTCAAACAAGAGACCAAAAAGAATATAGAGCCAAGTCCAACAAGAGAAACGCCAGCAAATTGAAGGATTGTGCCTGAAGAGCCGAAGGCTTCTGTGCGGCTCTAGAATGACTCACTAGCAAAAAGATCTGCCACCCAGTTGGAAACTGTAACTATCTTTCCCCCAGCTCCTCAATACCTTCGTGGATAGATCTCTGAGTTCACAAGCTAGGTGAGTTCCCATTCCTGGTTAGTAGGCGAAGATGTATAACCCTAGGAGGATGACAGCAAAGAACTCCGAACTTGCTCGGGCAACAGTCCTTGAAGGTAACCAAGTATGATGCTATAACCCGCATGCCTAAGTTCATCTGTCAATGCTTGTAAACACGCTCCAGGAGCATAATGATCAAAGTTCTAATCAAATGATGCACTAAGAGGATTATGATTCATAAAGTCACTTCGTTTCCACCATTAGTACAGAAACCACACACTACTAGAAAAAGGCCATTTAGCGACGGCTAAAAACAGTTGCTAATTAGCGACGACATATAGTTACTAAAAGTCTGGTGAAAGTGTCGCTAATTTAGTGACGGTTAGTTATCGCTAACTTTAGCGATGGATTACCCTCGTTAATTTTAGCGATGACTTGCCCTCACTAAATTAGTGATAGCTAATCATTGCTCATTTAGTGACGATTAACTGCCACTAATTAGTGATGACTTACCTTCACTAAAATCTAAAAAAAAGTCTCTTCCGAATTATGTGACATGTAGCTCTTGCTAAAAGTCAATGAAGTATCTACAACAAGTCATAACTAAAGTATACCCCACTTAAAGATGACTTATCCATGTTAGTTGTGTTTGAGTTGTCGTGTGTTAGTCAATTGTTTATGTTAATTTGCCATATATTTTAACATAAATAACTTTTTTTAATATATATAATGTAGTATAGATGTGTACATTAAAGTTTGATAAAAGTTTTGCAAGGGCTAGCTATTACTAACTTTTCGTCAAAGTTAGTGACGGTTTCCCCTCACTAATTTAGCGAAGACTAGCTGTTACTAAATTATGACTTGCCCTCACTAACTTAGTAAAGGCTACCATTCGCTAAGTTAGTAAGTTAGTAACGGCTTGCCTTCACTAATTAGTAATGGCTTGCCTTTGCTAATTAGTAACGGCTACCCCTCACTAAAATCCCAAAAATTAACAACCGTTAGCCTTTGCTAATTGTATTAATAAAATTATTCTATGGGTGATTCGCATTAATTTGTACATATTTATACACATATGCACACATATATATAATATTTCTTTATATCTATGTATGTATATAAAGATGTACAAATTGATGCGAATCACCCATAATTAAAGTTAAAAAATTTATTCATCTCAATTATTTTTATGGCTAAATCAAGTTTATTTTGTGATTAAAAAACTTTGTACTTTTTTCATTAAAAAAATTAAATGAACAAAATAAGAGTTTTATTAACAGGTAAGATGTAGCGATGGTTGGTATTGAGACGACTAAGCCGTCGCTAAGTGTATTAAAAAAATTTTAAAACCCCCCGCCCTTCATGAGATAGAATTCATGCTTTCAGGCTTTACTACGCCGCCAAGGCAACCCATTTGATCCCTGCTCCGATTCGTTCAACTATGATTGATATGCTACTCCGATTCATTTGCTGCTTCGATTTGCCCCTCCGATTCATTTGCTACTTCTTGGATATCGTTGGATTGTTTGAAAAGTTCTTTATAGCAGTTGATTCCAGTTTTAATTTCTTTGTTTTGTGATTCAATTATGCCTGGTAGTTGTTACGATCTGTTACAGTCTTCCCCTGGTGTCAATTGGTCTTTCCCTGGTGGTCTGCAATTACCCAAAAGGCCATTACTTTCGCAGCAACATAAATGGTCTCCTCGGGGATGGGATTTTCAGTGGCAATGATGAGACATGGCAGCGCTAGAGGAAAACGGCGAGCATCGAGTTTCACTCCGCCAAGGTTGAGCATTTCGGCAAACAATCTGTAGGCATGATTGGTTTCACCTGCTTTAATTTCCTCTATTGGTTGAATACAAAATTAACTGCAAAATTGGTAAGATTTGCTTGTTTTTCATGTTATTTTCATTTGATTGCTTCTATGACTCTTTGCCCGGTCTCACTACCAATGCATAATTGCTTTACAGACTGATTCACAAAGGCAAAAAAAGTACATTTGGAAACTATGGCCATAAGCAGTTTTGTTTTGTTGCAAGATATAAGAATCAAATGTTTTTTTAAGTAGTGA
The DNA here is from genome assembly GCA_005392925.1 of Aquilaria sinensis. Lineage (NCBI taxonomy): Eukaryota > Viridiplantae > Streptophyta > Magnoliopsida > Malvales > Thymelaeaceae > Aquilaria > Aquilaria sinensis. The sequence goes on along the minus strand of SMDT01003191.1, from coordinate 733,379 downwards.
CTATGAAGCCAAAAGCTACTATTGTTATGAACGAACTGATGTGTTTTAAATTATGCTATAATTCATGTTATGCATATCTGGAGTTGATATTTTGCAGAATTATAGCCCTATGTGTCTAGTTTACCTGGAATTTTACGGTTTGCAATTCCAATGTCTGAGCAATGAGTTATGTGTGTTTTATGACAGCATGGTTATAGTCTAACTAAAGCTACTAGACTGCTGCTTTATCTGCAGCCAACGTTGCTACTGGTATGGGAATTTTTCTCAAAAGTAGGCAACTTAAAGTGCTTAAAGCTTTGGATAAGAATTCCGCTCACAAGAAGGAAGTGGAAAAATAAAAAGATGTTTTGGTTGAATCAAGCAATCGAGTCCTCGCGCGAAGTTCCTCCAGCCCAACTCTATGCCGCCATTGCCATCCGACTTGTCACAACCCTCTTATTTCTGTTTGGCAAGTATCTTTTCTTTTCACCTAAAGCATGGTCTACTATTGCATTACTCTTAAAACTACTGAGCCTCTACCCGATTCCTTGTAAACTAGCTTATTTTGTTTATGCTTGTTCATTTGTTTTGAGAAATTTTTCTCATCTTGTTTTCATGTTCTCATTTACAGTCACAAGAAACCTAATACAATTGTACTCACTAGCCTCAGCGGGAGTGGGAAAACTATACTTTTCTATCAGGTAAGTGTATTTCTTATGTGTTTTCCCCTCATAAAAATATTAAGGAATAAAACTCTAGAGTTTTTGGAATGCAATTATAACCTCTTTTTGTAATAAGCTGTTGGGTTGGGCAAATTGTCTCCCAATAGGAATAAAGGACATCTGTGTTGACAAAGTTATGAGATATTTTATGGATAAAGGAAAGTTTGTTTTCTTTGCAGCATGTTTTGTGGTGTTAATTGTATTATGTCATCATTAGCTAAGAGTTATGTTGGATTTTTGTAGTCGTGACTATTTCAATGCGTGTGTGTGGTATGAAAGTTCCACTGCCCCTTTACAAAAATCTATTCAATAAAACTTGTTCAGCTCCACAAATCACAACTTGGTCATTCTATTTTATATATGCCCCTAAAATCTCCATAAAACTTCCTTAACATAGCTAATTTCTTGACTTTCGTAGCACTTCCTTCAAAACCAAGAATTTATCATAGAAAAAGTGCTCAACAAGTTGTAATTTACCTTTATAACATACTTGGAAAAACTCAGGTTCAAAAGCTTTTCCAAGCTTAAAGTAGTGACCTTTTGATATCCATTTGGAAGTTTTTTAAATCTACAATTTTCCATTTTAAGGTTTGCATCTTAGAGTTTGAAGGAACTCTGCCTCTGCTGGTAGCTTTAGCAGAAAAGTTGTGGATTTAATTATGATTTCAGGTTCTAAAGCTTCAAGTCATCTCAAACATAACAGTATACTTCCTTAGGTTATAATAAACCTGTTCATCACATTATACCTCAATTTAGAGGTCATTCTCCTAGAGTTCGAAGAGTACCAAGTGCTGTAGGTTGTCCTACTAGCAATCTTGATCTTAAAAGGCCATCTTGAGTTCCAGGGCTTTAAATGGTACAAAAACTTACAGATAGTTCTGAATATGCATATAAACTTTGCTAGAAAATTGCAGACCGAAACTCCATTCCAAACTCAAGGTCAAACTTGAGTCAAAGTTGCCCAACAACCTATCCTTGTACAGGTTTTCAGCAGCTGTAACTAAAATCAACTCCTTTGGCCAAAATTTTGGTTTTAAGCCATGAATATGTCCATTTTGAACTCATAAACAGGCCTGCAAAATTTCAACTCATGATTCTTTCTCTTTCTCCAAGTCAAACCTGAAGTCATCACTTGTTCCTTCTCGCTTCCATGCAGATTTCCAGCAACTATTACATTAAACTCAAGGGTCTTTTTCTTAGTTTCATAGTTTTAAACTCCACCAAAATGTGCAGTTATCATCTTTCAGTGATAACAAACTTGTCTGAGCTCAAAAACTTAAGTTTATAAGCCTTCTTGTAAGAGTTTGAAGCATTTTCTTTGTTGAAGATTTCATGGCAACAACTTTGACTTTAAAGAACCATTTTGAGTTTTGCAAATCCAATTGAATTCGAACTTTGCTGTATCCTTCCTACCTACATATATAACCCGTATTCACTTCAAAACCTCCACTTTGATTTATTTTTCCCAAATTCTGAAGCAGCTCTTGTTTTGCAGCCTTGCCTAGCAGAAATTTGGGTTTTAAAGGTCATTTCAGGTTTTAGTGCACCAAATGGCACCAAAATTTGCAGTCATCATCCTTTTATCATATAAAACTTACTCTAAGTCTTACATCTCAAGTTATAGGTCATCTTCCCAAAGTTTGAAGCACAAATTGTTCTACAGGTCATATAAGTCATAATATTGGGTGTCTTATGAGTTCACTGCCCTCTACAATTCAGAATACAGCCAAACTTTCCAGTCATGTTCCATTATTACAATGAAACATATATGTACTAAAAAATCTCAGTTTAAGGCTTCAAAACCAGAATTTGGTATTTGCCCAATTCTGCTGGTCACAGCTTTCAAAAACTGGAGCTTAAAGAGTGATTTCGAGTTCCACTCTTCTAAATTGGTTCAAACTTTGTAAGAATCATCCCGTAGACATAAGTAACTAGTCTAAGCCCCGATAATTTAGTTTAGATATCCTTTAGGCATAGTTTGAAGCATGTTTTGTTTTGATGAACACTTAGGTTGGAAAGTTTGTTGTTAATGCATTGTTCTGTTGCTTTACTGGGTTGTTTAAATTTTTTCCTTTCAGGTTTCTATTTGTGTCTGTATCTGATTATACACTAGCTTGGGCTTTGAATGTTTGAGTCTTCTTCAGTAATAATCCAATAATCTTCTCAAAAAATGTATTGTTCAATTTTATATGTTTTCAGTTATTTTTCAGCTTAATAGCATCATGAAGTTTTATGTGGTTTTAAGTTTGCTTCTATTTGAAGTGTTGTGTTCATTGAAAATTTTCTCCATATAAATATATGGTTATTTTGCCTTGTTGTGTTATTTTTCTCTCTATTTAGCATTCTTTGTTTCTTTGAGTCTCTTTGCTCATTAGTTTTTCTTCCTTAAAATTTTACGTTAGAGTTTTATTTATTTATTTATTTATTTAATAAATTTATGTTCCTTTGGCTGATTAAAATATTTATGTTCTTGTAGATTGAGGGAAGGGGAGGTTCATTGTTGTTTTCATGATCTTGCCTGAAAAATCTTTTTGCTCGATCTTGTGGCACGAGGAATTTGGGCTTTCGGTAACTGATTGTAACATGTATCTATAAAAAGTGATTTACATATGAATGGAATCATTTTACTTCTTATGAAGCAAAACAACAAGAATGGAATCACCATTTGTTCAAGCTTTTCTATCACTTCTTCTCCAAACTAGTGTTTCCTTCTCTATTGCCCTAGCTTACTATTATCTAAATACTATGAGCTTCATCTCTATTGTTATTTGTTTAGTGCTAATATTCATAACAATTGTTTTACTTGCTAATTCCATAATTATTACATTTGTTAAGCTTCCACAATTATTTTATATTTGTCGTTCTGTTCTCATTTATATAGTTTGACATGATCGGAAATAAGAAGGGATTAGATATGATATTATTACGGCAGTGTACCTGGCGTTCAAGAAAATAAAAAACGAGCAGAAATGGATGTACAGTAAACAACCATGTTTATGTGTAAATTATTTCAAATTAATGGGTACAACTTATGTTTATGATTTTTGGAACTGTATCGTATTAGTTTTGATTAATGGGAAATAATTTTGTTTCTAGTTGTTGGAGTTGTATGGAATGGATGCATATGGTGGAGGTCTAGTGATGAAATAATTGTGACCAAGATTTGTAAACTAGTGATGGCTATGAGTCATAAATTCTCAACAAGTAGTGACAATCACGCGTCACTAACTAGCGACAGTCATTTGTTGCTAACTAGCGACGATCACACATCACTAATTAATAACGGTTAACTGCCGGTAAATAATGATATGCAGCTGTTAGTAAATCTTTGACAGCTCATTAGTGCCGGTAAATAAGTTACCATCAGTATTACAACGGTTTGCTGTCGCTAATTAGGGCAGTCGTCACTAAAATATTAGCGGTGAGTAAATTAAAACGAATAAGTCGTTGCTAAACCCAAATAACCACGACCAGCTGTCGCTAAAGGCCATCACTAAATTGATTTTTTTAGGGAAAGTTACAAAAACCCCCCTGTGGTTTGGTCAAACCTACAGTTTGCCCCATCTATTTTGAGAAACTTACACTTTGCCCCCTATGTTTTTTATACTGCCTGATAACAACTTCTGAAACTGTATTTAAACTCTACGATAATCATCTTCCAGTAATTTCAATCTATTCAGTATTTTTTTTATAGTTAATAAAAATTTTAAACTATCAATTTTTCCTTTCTGTAAATGTACTTTCCCAACTGTAATTATATATCAGTATTTTTTAAAGGTCGGTTTGCTGTGAACAAAATATCAAAAATCTTGAAATTACTAGAGCATTATTACCATACAGTTTAAATATAGTTTCAGAAGTTGTTATCGGGCAGCATAAAAAATATAGGAGGCAAAGTGTAGGTTTCTCAAAATAGAGGGGTAAACTGTAGGTTTGACCAAACCACAGGAGGGTTTTTGTAACTTTCCCTTTTTTTAATAGCGGCAACCAGCACTCAAACACGTATTCCCGTATTCAGATGGGCAGAAAAAAATTTGGCAGGATAAGATAGATGAGAAAACAAAGAGGAGGCCATGAGTTTGTTAGCGCGTAATCCATGTTCATACTCTTGGTCATCGACGTGTCGAGAAATCGATCAAACATGTGGCAAGAGGTGGATTCAGTCGGATATTGAGCAAATGCAATTGGCTAAGGTTTACCAAGCATGACTTTTAAATGCAAGAGATGAATTTCCTAATTTTGGTTTGTCCTGGTTTCACGATCAGCCACTTGACAGGTGGGAGAGTATATCGATGGAGAAGTACCGAGGAAGAGGTAGAGCCGAGAGATCTAGTAGGGGAGGAGGAAATTGAAAACGATAAAAACCTGATGAGGAAAAATAAAAAATTGTCATAAGATTACCTTATATTGAATTTTTTTTGTATTGTTTAAATAAGTTTACTTAATGAGTGTTTGAAAAAAAAAAAAGGGCTCGGTAATTATCTTATCATTTTAGAAAAGATAAGATTGTATTATTTTTTAAGATTTTTTTTAGATAATATTAAATTTTGAAACATATTATCACAATAAATTGTAGCAATTAAACTATCAAGTTTCACATATTGACGTTTCCTTCACTAAGTAAAAAATTAGGATTTGACTGCCACATGTTATCATTATATTACATCAGAGGGGAATCGGTATATGTGATAGATCATGTGTAAAAAATTATAATTAACTTACTCAAAATAGAAAATCCATCACATATCAGTGTGCCTGTTATGTAAAAAGTCCACATTATCTTTCGTAGATGCTCCTTATATATATATATACTACTACTACTAAATATGAAACAAATTTTACTATTCAATGAACAATAACTTTTTTGTCATTCAACGTTTTGCTTCTTTTTTTTTTTCACATTTTTAAAGTAATAGTCAAAACCCCTTTCAAGTCCCTTAAGATTTCATTTCTTCTCTTTTATGCCTTATATTTTTTTCACATGACATATTACACTATATTTCTAAATATCAACACTCATTCACTATTCATTAATAGTATAGAGAACAGATGTTATGTTCGTGAATAGTGCCAACTCTTTTTTTGCCCCCATTTTTTCATGAACGTGATTGACTCATTTTAAGTTTGATTCTCTTTTCATGAGGTGATTGCGTATTGAGGGTCTATGTTACAATTTTTTTAGTTTCACCTTGTTTCACTTCTCAATGCGGTTAAAATGCACTTTGAGTCCATGAAATTTCATTCTTTCCCATTTTAGTCATTAGGTTCAACGTGCATTGCATTTTGATCCCCCAAACTTAATAATTATTTAACTATATTCTTTTTATTTGTTTTGTTGGTCCCCAAATTTTTTTTGTTATTTTTTATGTACTACACTCTAAAATAAAACATTGGTCACCATTTCCTCTCTTAGTCGCTAAAATTTTTGGCCAATTTTTTAAGTTAATGATTTATATCGCTAATTGATTAAAACAAATTAAATTTGATTTTTGTGTTTCGGTCATATTTTTTCATTATTGATAATTGAGTTTTTTAATATGAGTTATTTAATTTAAAAGCTCTATGTTTTAATAAATTAATTTCATCAATAATTCCTAAAATTGGAAGTGAATTTTTCTAAATAAACTTTTCATATATATTAAAAATTGAAATTTGAATTAATAAGAAATAAATTTTTTTAGTGAATTATTCTTTAATGACAAAAAAAATCTATCATTTCAAAAAATGTACAATATTATGTTCCATAATTTTATATTTTGATCATAACTAATAGTCTTAATAATAAAAATATAACATAACAAAAAAACTAACTCAAAATTAAGATAAAATAAAATTTTAATTAATGAATATAAATTTATAACTTAAAATTTTTAAGTTATTATTATTGATATTTATTGTAATAATAAATTTACTGAATAAAATACCCCTATAAGGTATAGGTTAAAAATAACCTGGTAAAATTTTGAATATTGAGAAGGCAAATGTGCTTGACCATAAAATAAGACGTCAAAATCAAATGCAGGCACGCTTTGGCTTGACAGCTTCATCTTTTTCCTTCCCGAAGATCCGTAGCTTGGCCAGCCACCTGTTTCCCAACTTGCCGTCGAACCTTGTCCCAAATCAGCGAACCCAGCCACGTGGAAGCCACCCGGATACTAATTAAGCAATTAGTATTTGGTGACGCACATCCACGCACCAATCATCTTCATCCACACCGCCAACGAACGGAAGGAGCGTATTTGTTTTGATTTGACTCATATCTAACATGTATGAAACAAATAAATAATTATATTTTTCCATTATATTGTAGGATTCAGGAGAGATTGACACGTTTCAAAGGATAATTACGAGTCATATTATGTTTACAGTATCCGAATATAAAAGGCATTAGGAAAAATGTTGGATCCTCAATCAACTATTAATAAGCTAACAACATACACAACACAAGCATGATTTATTTTCAATAAAGAAGCCTAAGTACCATAATTTAACTAAAATCTCAGGGTCTCCCATGATCCAAAAAAATCGTCAAATCCTAATCCAGTTTATACGCTGACGTGGCCCCTAAGTAGAGGTACGAATACGAGCATCCGTTTCGAAACGAGACTGGTGTGGTGTGGGCGAGCAAAACGGCAACGGTTTTTTTCGACCATTGGCCCATTTCTCCTTTCACCGTATGTTTCGCGCTAACTCAACTCCTGACTGCCACGTGTCTCCGAGCTGCGGCTGCCTTCTGCGTCCACGAGACGCTCCCGTTCGCAGCTGCTGTCCCCTGTATATATAAGCGGATAGACTCGTATTTCCAGCCCATGAGGAGAAGAAAACGCGACAGATTCGAATTCGAATTCGAAACAAATTGATCTCCACGATGAAAGAATCGCCGGAGACAAAGATCGCGTGGGAGGCAGAGAGCGGAGATGACTCTTCCACGGAGGAGTTGGAGGCCGAGTCCCCGAGATCGGTGATGGCGAAGAAGAAAATACATCGGTGGGTGCACAGTCAGGTGTTGAAGATAAGGGAGGAGGACTCACATCTCGGAGAGGACATCGTTAATGGCGGAGGATTGATATCGCCCTCCATTAACAAGGGGAACAACATTGCTAGGCCTCCCAACGACAATCACCGGAGACGACGTCGCCCCCACGACGTCCTTCTTCTGACGCGGCAGATTTTGCCTTGCTCTCCTCTCAGCGGCAAGACGAGAGTTGCGGCTGTATGAACCCGGCCTTCTCCGTTAATTGTTATAGCTAGGTTCGTTTTAAATTTCTTGATCTCTTAAAAGCTTATTGGTCGTTGATTACTTGGTTAAGGTTCTGCGTTTTTTTGTTAGTAATACCTTTGGATTTCCAGAATATTAAATCGGTAGATTTTATGTGGATTCATCTGTTTCGTGAAATCGTCTTCTCTATCCAAAGAGCAGCCTGTTTTTGTTTTAATTAAGAGTTGCTTTAACTTTAATTTCGTTCTTGCACATAAAAAATCCTCTGCGTTTAAGTTCTTTTTCTGCTTTTCGATGGAATTCTTCTGACAAGCAAACAAACAAGTCAAAAAAAATTTTTGAAATTTGCTATGTGTCTCTGCTTTCGAACCTATCATGCTGATCCTGTTTAATTTTTTCCAGGGATTAGGACAAGACGATGAAGATAGGGAGGTTCAGGTCAGGGTTCGGACTTCGGCTTAGGCGCTTCTTAATTCGAGTTTGAAAATTGACTCTCGTCGGAGAAAAGACATGTGAAAAACGTGATTAGAAAGGATTTCCAGTACATAATGAGATATATAGTCTGATCATGTCTGCTGCAAGTCCATGTGTGTATATATAGTAGCAATTAAAAACAATATTGAAAGAAAAAGATAGATGTTTCCGTCTGAATCCAATTCCCTCCACACCGTTCGTCTCAGCAAAACATGAATTCCACGTTAAGCCAAAATTTGCCTCCACACCTACATGTCCATCTCCACACCAATTCATAATTCCCTTTTAACTTAATCAACTTAAGTTTATTTTTATTTTTTTTTTAATATGAAACTAATTTTATTTAAAAGTTTTATTCTGTTGATTTTACAATTCATTAAAAATGTAATTTTTTTATAATTTTATTAAATTTTTATGAATTTTTTTCCTTTTTAATACCTAACTTCTACCGTTTCCCACCTTTTCCAGCAGACTTTAATTGATCATCTGGTTGCTTCTAGCATTGCCCTATAGTTATTTTCTTTGACAATTTGTTCTTAGATTGGCATCAAATATTTTTTATCAGAAACTTCTCCCCCTTAAGAAAGGTCAATTGCCTAAACTAGAGACTCAACTTCCTCTCAAGTTTAGAGTCAATACATTTTAATTTAAGTTAACTTAATTTAAAATAATTGATTTTTATGTTTACATCTTTTTGTCTTGGAACTAATTTCATTTAAAATTCAATATTATTTAAATGTGATAATCCATTAATTGTAAAAATTTTATTATATTGATAAATTTTCATAAATTTTTCTTATTTTATATATTAAGAAGGAAATTTTTTTAAAAACTTAAAGACATGATAAAAAAAATTTTATTTTGAATAAATTATTGCATCTACATAATTTTTACTTTTAAATAAAATTGGTTTCAAGTAAAAATAATGTAAAAATAAAAATAAATTATTTTAAATTAAATTGACTTAAGTTAAAATAAATTATCCCTGGAGAGGTGCTGGTTTTTAATTAAAGTGACAAATATTGAGGCCACTTTATTCATATCTTTAAATAGATATATTTTATTCTGTGAAGGTTTTTATATTTATACAATATGATAAAAACAGGTTGTGTGGCAAATTGTAAGCCGCAGGTTAGCAATCCATCCTCAAGTCTACTCGAGGGGAGCAGGACCATCAAACACAAAACTTCCAACAAGTGATTCGGATAAACCAACTGCAACATTTTAAGAGGCTCTACTTGATTAAATTCGGAGCCCAAGAAAATAAAATATATCGTGAAGCTAAACTAACTCACTTGAAACACATTTTAAAAGCTTTGTGGCATGATTGGATCAAATAAGCCCTTATCAAACCCAAATTTGCAAAATGCCCGAAACCCAAATTTGTTTTCCGGTTACTTCAGGAAGCCCGGCTGTCTCAGTATCGCACAACCTTCATGTTTATGAACCTAAAATGTCCGCACATGCCTTCATGGATTGCAACAAGAAGGCCTAGAGATACACTTGGGCCAAGCCCACTAGTCATTTTTCCCAAAAAAAAAAATTAAATAACTGACAAAAGGTGGAAAGATCACAAACTTCTTTCATGTGCTTATATAGAAGTAGAGTTGCAGATGAATTGAGCAGTTTGTGAACAGCGGTAAGCTAGCAAGCAGCTTTTGTATTCGTGTGTGTATTGTATTTTTAGGTAAACAAATGAATCGAAACCAGAACTCAACGCGTTTAACAAACCAACCAGTCGAACCTAGGCAAAAGCATATATTTATGTGTTCATAATACACTTGTTTGTGTTTGTTGAGGAACTCCGTTTAGTTTATTATAGACTCGATTTTTTTTATCAGAAAATTACCCTCAATTTTTTTTTTCAAAGACCTAAGTTTTAAATCAAGGTTACTACACACATATATGATCTCAAGGTAATAGTAAAAATCAAAGTATATATTGTACTTCTTATTTATATAATTTTAGGATAATTGTTCCAGATATCAGTTGCTGGACACTAATTGATTTAAAATATCAAGTAAAAGCACTGAAACTAGGCAAATTAATATAGAATAACTACTTGGTCTTAGAGATATTGAATTTCATCTACTAATACTTTGTTGCATCGGAAAATAAAGAGTGTTTAATACTCATAAAAATGTTTCTGCAACTTTTTTTACATTAGAAAAGTATATGAGTCTGCTCTAATGTTTATACTTGTCAATTGGACGTCTAACAAATGTTTACAAATGGAAGGACAATTTTACAACAAATCATTCTCACCAAGGACAAGTTTGTTTTGTCCGTTACTTCAATAATATATTTGCAACATAAGGTATAGCGTAGAAACAATATGTGCAATTTATTCATAAAATTAAATAAAAGGCAGCTGATAAATGATGTTTTTAATGAAAGAAATGTAGTAGGTCAAGAGCCGGGTTTGAGGTGAGTAGCTTGAGGGATGTGATGGGGAAGAATGAGGCAAATGATAGTGGGTTTGCTGGAATTCCTGGAAACGGCCACTATTGACCAAGAATGATCCTAAAAGTCCAAACAACTAACAAACACATCCGCTAGAACCAGGGCTTGCAATTATACTCTTTGTGGTCCTTAATTCACTTTTTATTATCTAAATAAATGGTACTCAGTTTCACTACACCCCAGCCAGCTCTGATCAATGTGAAGATCTAGATACTAATAATATTTTTTGGCTTCTTTTAATTAATTTCTCTACAGGTGGTTTAGGTAATTAATTATTTGTACCATGTTAGGACGTCACTTACGTTCTTACAGAGTTTACAGATGTTGTGCAGCATAATTATCTGTTGTCTTAAAAATCAAGTTTTAACCTAATAATGATTAAAATTTGTGGTTGTTATCAGAAGATTTAAGGTTTAATCATCAATTCCCTGAATGGTCACCCTCTCATGTATCGAAAAATGATTATTTTTCATGTCAATTTTTTTTTAAACTCTCATTAGCACATATACATATTTGCTTTATAAATACTTCATTTGTTCTTGATTGTTTGATTTATTTGTAAATGGCACATAAACCAAAAAAAATGAAAAAAAAAAGTGAATATTGAAGTTGAATTAATGTTGGTTTTAAGGGTAATATAGTAAAATAATTTACTATATATAAAAATGGTAGTAAGATTTTGGATGATCTAAAACGGTAAATGATGCAAAAAATGTCACAGAGGAGTATATGTTAAGTAAAGATTTATTCTATATGAATATATGATGTATTATCATGGCACAAAACAAGTAATCTTTTTGGCTTAGGCTCCCCTTTACAATGCTTGAACAAACCATTGAAGATATCGGGTTAGGGAGCAAACAATGCTTAAAGTGAGATAGTTATATAATAACTGTCTCTTAGCCCAAGGTTTTAGAATTAGGTGAATGAAAGACTGTGAATGAACTGAATAAATACAAATGTATCATGTTTGCATCCAGTTATTTAATTATTATTGGACACAAATAATAAACGAACATCATTTTTCTATTTATGTTTATTTCTTTTGTAATTATCACTATTTGTGTTCGTTCATTAAGTGTTCATAAACAACATAAACGAACGCATTCGTAAATAACATAAGCAATCAAATAATCAAACATAAACAAATAAATGAGCTAACAAAGGAATTGAATAATATGTTAACATCTACAACAGATTGATAAAAAAATCAAGTAACTTTTCTATTAAAAAAAACGAGTACCAAATATCTAATAAGTATCCATAAACTAATATCAAAATTGGCAAACAAACATCTTAAATACTAATAACTAAGAAATATGTATTCAAATAACAAAGAAACAACCAAAAAAATGAATAAACAAACAAATAAACATAAATGAATAATAACACAAAATATTCATGAACATAAATGGATGACAACAAATAAAGTGTCATTGATTATTTTAAATAAACATGTTTATGTTTTTTTTTAAATTAAATAATAAATATAAATAACTTCTACAGAACTATTCATAAATAGCTTATAAAACGTTTTGTTCAATATAGAGTGTCATAGGTGGAATCCGTCGTCATATAAATGTACGTGCCTTTCTTAGTAAATCTCTTGGTTCAAACATCCTTGGCATACACAAAGTAAATGGCTTGCTTCTAAGGTTATAAATTTTTCCCCTCGTAAAACTATGTACCTATCCTCACTCAATGTCATAATCAATTAACACTAACACTTTGATAATTAAGGAAGACTAGTGTTGTCCCGATTCAAACCACCTGAAGAAACCTAAACGCAATTTCAATCCAAGCACGTCACATGGCCTTACAAAACATGGTTAACTAAACATAAGCGAGGTCCCAAATCACTAGCCAAAACGGATCTGATGTTCCCAAAAGTGCCCACAACACTGCCCAAACCACTTCACCTTATTTCTAATCCGTCCTACTACAGAACAAATTAGCCTCGTTTGTATTATTGATGTTGTTGTTATTATTATTGTTATTGTTGTTAATCTATTATCGCCACTGTTGGAGGCTTTGAGCCACCCAAAGGCAATACGTACGTACGATCTTTCGGCTGTCCAACCAGTAGCTACATTGATTTGACTTCCTAACACCAAGCATCTTGACAGCTTAATTAGTTCTTAATCAACTTTTTATTGCTTAATTAATCTTCTTTGAATGGTCAATTATTTTTTTCCCAGTTTGTCGCTGTCCGTTAGCATCTTATGGGACGAGTGGTTGATTAAAGGCTAGGTGCGCTATATAAACATGTAGTAGTATATTTTTGGAGTAAGAAATTTTGATGTGATGGTTTTGGTTTAAACAAGTGATTGCCAAACATTTTCTAAGATGCTTTGGTACGAAATGTAGGGATCAACAAACCCTAAATTGGCAGGTGAATTTAGGCATTAACCACTTTTAAGCTGGAAAAGAAAATACTAATCAAGACCTTAAGCTAGTTTGTTTCACTTTTTCGCTCACTCCAAAGAAATTTTCAATTTCAAAATTCACAACAACGAACCGAAGTTTTATAGCAATTAATTAAAACTGGGCCTGCTCTAACGCTTCTCTCCCATTGATTTTCAAATTTGTTACGTATCATTCTGTTGGGTCACTATAGCTAAAATGACCCAACCTATTTGAACATCTTGGGATCGGGGTTGCAATATGAGGTTTCTGGTTTGGCCCAAGTAGAACGGTTAGATGACAAAAAAAAAATTTTGGTCATCAAAAAAATAAAACATTGAGCTCCGGTGATTACCGTACTAAAAAAATTATAAATCAGGTTGTGGGTGAATAATGATAAATTATATACGTACAAAAAAAAAATGTTCAATTGATCGCGAGCAACATCATTTTCCATCACTATCTTCCATATCATTTTGTACAATCTAATTTTACACTAATTTTTTCCGTATGTAGAATAAATATTTAGAGTTATGTGTTGAGGGTTGGGATGGGATTGGGAGATGGTACTCGCATCGCCAATTACTTCCACGTGTTAAGAAATTGTATTCCATTATAATTTTTGAGAGTTGAACATTTACTCAAAAGATTTGAAGATATACAACGTTGCCAACATTTAATTACAAGGTTAACGTCCAATCTATTTGGATTTAGTACAATGACATTAACGTGAGATACTAAGATGATACATCTAATATAATGTGAGATGATTGAGACATCCTAAACCCTTTTACTCAAGCACGATAACAAGATACATTCTATCCTGCTTGTACTATTTACATACATTACGATACACTATTAAAATTATGTTATATACTCCTCGCTCCTATAACATTTACTATTTCAGGTTATCTAAAATTTTTTCAACACTTTCATATTTAGTACATCACTTTATTATATTATCTATTAAACTATCATTTCATTATTAATTTTTTCATCTTTATTGATTTACCTGAAAAAGTTAAAAAAAAATTAAAAAAAACACAAATTTGTTTCCCTTCCTTAATTTCTTCACCAGTCTCATGTAAATATATGTCAAATAAAGTATTGTAGAAGCTTTTAGTACGTTTAGAAAAAGAATTTATCAATAAAAATAGTATTTGTAAGTTTAAGACAATTATTTACTGTGAAAAAAAATGTAAAATTGTGACTGATGTGACAAATGTCATGAGTGGTCAGAAGATTTGTTGGGGGCTAAATTTGGAGAGGCAAAAGATTGGTGGAACTTTGTATTTTTCTGTTGTGACATTGATTTGAGATGAATAGTTTGCTATTCCAGGTTATCGGAATTTGGAGGAAGGGAAAAAAAAGGAGGGGATAATATATATATCTCATGTAAATTAAAGTTCATTAATTTTTTAAAAAAGGAAAAAAACTAAAGTGGTGTCAATGAAGTTTTGAAACTTTTTAGGGAGTAAATGATAAAGTTCCTTCCCTTTTCGGTGTTTTTTTTTTGTGCGGTTTGTATACAGGGTCAGACCTAGTTTTTTTTTTTTTAATAAAGGATGAATCAATATCTTCCTAAATTATAGTTCTCACAAGAGAATTTGACCAATTTTAGGTAGGGATAAAAATACATTTACTTTTAAATCTTAAAACAAATTATAGACATTTTTACAATTTTAGAGAGGACCTAAACGCCTTTAGTTTTCGCCCTGTTTGTATGGGTTATAAGCCGAATGCTACGTATTATTTGTGGTAGAGAACGTACAATATTAAAAGAATTTCATGTTCACAGGGATGCATACAAGAGACACAGAACTCAAGTTGACTAGTAAAAAAACACGAGTCTCATGTGTTTGGCTGATTTTCTAACGTGGAGGGTAGCTTCAATAAGCCATGACCTCAACTTTTCATGTCATCTCTCGGCGTAAAAATGTATCGGTTGGGGGCTGTAAGTATAAATAAACGAGCAAGAAATAGTCTAATTATTGGATTGATTGCGCACGCTGTGACTTGTGAGAATACTAAAAACTTTCTTAAAATTAATTAACCACGACAGTCTAACAAAGTTTAAAACAAAAAGAATACTAACAAAATCTCAATTTCTCCGAAAAAACAAAATTAGATAAGCGAGAGAATGGTAATGACTGAAACTCTGAAATGTCTTATTCGATTAATATTAATAAGCTCTTCTTATTCCCTGTTAACACAACGAATAATTATACTTTTATCAATTGATGACCGGTGTGGAAGCTAGAAATCCACAATGATAATGAAATATGAAAGGATTTTAAGGGCGGATGTCGAAGCGTTGCAATTTGCAGACAAGCCAGAGATTTTTGGATGTAGCTGGAAAGAAAAATAAAAGCCAAAGATTTTGGTTTAAATTCAAAATAGTGTCCGAACTTTTCCAACAAGGTTACTTAAGGGCCCCAACTATCAGGCAGGTCAACTCAGGACTCATGCTTTTGAAAGTAGAGCAATTCAATCCACAAACTTATAATGGCTTGTCATCTTGTGCTGATCCTCACTATTGCTGCCATAAGACCTACTTCCTTGGAGTTCCCACCTTCAAATACCTACTAGTACAGGTTCAATCCGGTGAGCATGTTCAAATGCCCTTCTCTCGTTCCCCGCCACTATTGCTATCAAAGCTCAGGTTGTTGTCTAGGCAAGATGCCATTGGTATGGGGAAATTCATGAAATGCAAGCCACCGAACAAGGAGCCCTAGTACAAAGCGGCGGTGTTGTTGACGGACACTGAGAACATCCATATGGGGTCACCACCCATCACTTGGCTGTTGTTGGTTGTATTGCTCGTCAACAACCAGAAATTGGTGGGAATGTTTCCTTGGTTTGCGGTGGAGATTTTTGCCATTGGCTGTGGCATAGGAGATATATAGCAAAGAAGCATTGCTGTCACAAAGTTCTTATTTAAAGTAAGACTCTCATTTGGTGGGGATTGGAAAATGAGGAATATGGTTGCAGAGGAGGATTTGAGGTTGGTTGTGAGGAAAAGGGAGTGGCAGTGTTGCGCCAAAGAAGTCAAGGGAGTAGAAAGAGGAGCAGAGCTGGGATAGAACAAATAGGGAAGATTGGTAAATTGTAGCAAGATGTTAAGGGAGGTGAAGTTGGCGGGTACAATGCTATTTCCGGTGGCAGCTATCACAGGGGCTCGGTCTGCCGGAGGAGTCACTTGATGGTCTCGCTATTAGACTTGTGACCGAGATCTCCACGTAAGTCTATGGACTACACTGCCCCATTTTCCAAAGTATGAGTTATAAGTTGAACCTTTTTAATGACCGAGTTGGCAAAGTTTCGGGGCACTCTTCTGCGTTTAAGCCAAAGATTTTTGGATGTGTAGTTTTCCTTGAGGACAAGACTAGTCCAGCTTTGGAGCCTGGACTAATTAGTGAAATTAATGGACACAGAATTGGGACCAGCCATTTATTCAAAACCTTCAGTCTAACAGTTTATTCATTAAATGTTGGCCATTCAATAGCGATTCGGAATTCAATAGCCTGCCTTCCTGAAGTAAAGTGCTTGACAGAATTTAAGGCTATTATCGCCCTTTTGGCTTCTTTCATGGTACTCGATGAAGGGCGCCTGCCTAGTTATTGAGATTGTTTAATTCGTTTTCCAGAAATCCGAATAATTACGAGCAAAAAATTGAAAAATCAATCGTGTGCTTCTTAAGTAGGTAAAATTACAATTACACCATTTAGGTTTGCCCTAACCTATAGTTTGTCCTTTTATTTTTAGAAATTTACATTTTATCTCTTATTTCTTTTATACCGTCTGATACAAATTTTTAAAATCGTAATTTAAACTGTACACTAGTCATTTTCTAGTAATTTTGATCTCTCTAATATTTTTTTTATAGTTAATAGACATTATAAATTGCCAGTTTTTTCTTTTTGTAAATGTATTTTTTTTTATTGTAAATGCATATAAGTATTTTTTAAAAATCAATTAACTGTGAAAAACAAAATAAAAAGTTTTGAAATTACTGAAACATGAATGTTATTTAGTTTAAATTAAAGTTTTAGAAGTTATTGTTAGAAACCGTAAAGAAACGAGGGGGTAAAGTGTAGAGTTTTGATAATAAAGAAGGTAAAGTGTAGGTTAGACCAAACAAAATGGAGTTTTTTTGTAATTTTCCTTTTAGGTACTGTTAAAGAATAAATCAGAAAATCGAAATAGGTAAACTAGATACATACTTTTATTGAAAATTATAGAAATCTTCATATGGTTTGGTCAAACTTACAATTTATCTCTTGTTTTCTTTTCAATGTTCGATAACAACTTTTGAAATCTAATTTAATCTGTAGGTAAAATGGGGAAATAAACCACTGATCTTTTTACCTCAGTGTATATCATCCACAATTATATTTTTTATAGTTAAATCGCCCACTAACATAACATTATTAGCAGATATTAGCCACTTTGTTATGTTTGTCCAACTGTATGATGATATGGTAAATCTTGATGTTGTGATGACATACGTGGCTATATACGTAACAAACTTGTGTACAAGAAAAAAGGAAAACTGTAAAAAAACAATGGTAGGTGATATACGTTAAGACAAAAAGATCTATGGTTTATTCACCTCTTTTGCCTTAAATTGTATCGTGTTCAAGTAATTTCAAATTTTTTTATATTTTTTATTGTTAATTGACTTTTAAAAAATACTAATATTTATTTACAATAAGAAAAATATATTTACAGAGAGAAATAACTAATAATTTAGAATGTCTATTAACGATAAAAAAGATGTTAGAGAAATTGAAATTACTTGAAAATAATTATTATACAGTTTAAATTAAAATTTCAAAAGTTATTACCAGATAGTGCAAAATAAACATGGGCAAATATATATGTTTTCAAAAAAATGGGGAAAATTGTAGGTTATGGTGAACCATGGGGTAATTGTAAGCTTTCCTAGTTTTATATTAGTATTGTGGGGGCAAAATGTTCATTCACAGACGATAACGAGCTAATTAAGGCCAAAAATAGTGTGGAAAAATATGGTAGACGCTGGGAATGAATAATTGAGGATGTGTGCATGTGTTTGAGAGAGGTTGAGTTTATTTATGGTGAAAAGGAGGTTAGCTACGTACACATGCGATGCCAGGGAAAAGGAATTGATGATTAGAATGCAAAAATGGGAAATTAGAGATCCTAATTTGCAAAAGCCAAATTGGAGCACCAACTTTTATTATCATCTTTTTCAACTGTCACTGTGCTGATTTGGGAAATTTTGCTGGTTCCAGCAAACTAATATTATGCATTTAGCAGCCAGCTAGCAAATTCACCAGAATTTCCAATCATTACATATATAATTCATGACATATACAGGAGCAAAACGGTCGATTAATTTGCAGGTGAACGTTTGCTCTACTGGGCTTATAATTAAATGGCCTAGCTGCGTGATGTGATGATTTATGAGTATACATGCATATGTTCTTCTTTCAGCAGCTAGCAAGTGACTACTTCTTCCAAATACTTATGTACTATATAAAAAGATTTGGTAAATATCTCAAATTTGTCACTAATATTTAGGTTGAGGCCTGTATCTATCATTATAGTTTTTTTGTCCCAATCTCCCGCAAATGTTTTAAAATGAGCTCAAATTAACCACTAACTATTAAAAGTTGCAAGCTTTGTAATTTTCAGAATGGTAATGTAATGTTTAACAAATTTTAAGGATTTTAAGCATTTTTATCCTTTTTTTCTTTAATAGACTCCAACACTTGCCTCACACTTGTTGCCTCTGAAACTTGCACCACACTTGCCGCCTCACCAGCTGTGGTATTGGCTTCGACCACAACAAAATTGTTGAACCAAGAAGGAAGTATCTGAAACTCGCCCCCTAGCCATTCTCATAAGTGGCGGCCAAGAAACTTCTGCTAACAAATCCTTGATCTAAGCCTTGGGTTTGGACTTGGGTTCAATACGGGGGCAAGAGACTTTTGTATACTAGGAGGAGGCGAAACCCTTATTTTCGACCTCACTAGACTGGAGGATACTATAGAAGTTGACCGAAATTATGCTGATGATGACATTCTTGTGATTCCGACGTTGGCAATTGAGGTGTTGTAAGTTGCAAACACAACGGAGGTTCTCACGAAGGTGGATGGTCTATTAGAGAAAAAAAAAAAGAAGATAAATTACTTAAAATCCTTAAAATTTGTTAAAGGTTACATAATCTCTTTGAAATTTCAAATCTTACAACTTTTAATGGTCAATGACCAATTTCATCTTATTTCAGTAGCTAGCGAGTGACTACTTCTTTTAGCAGCTAGCAAGTGACTACTTCTTCCAAATACTTATGTACTATATAAAAAGATTTGGTAAATATCTCAAATTTGTCACTAATATTTAGGTTGAGGCCTGTATCTATCATTATAGTTTTTTTGTCCCAATCTCCCGCAAATGTTTTAAAATGAGCTCAAATTAACCACTAACTGTTAAAAGTTGCAAGCTTTGTAATTTTCAGAATGGTAATGTAATGTTTAACAAATTTTAAGGATTTTAAGCATTTTTATCCTTTTTTTCTTTAATAGACTCCAACACTTGCCCCACACTTGTTGCCTCTAAAACCTGCACCACACTTGCCGCCTCACCAGCTGTGATATTGGCTTCGACCACAACAAAATTGTTGAACCAAGAAGGAAGTATCTGAAACTCGCCCCCTAGCCATTCTCATAAGTGGCGGCCAAGAAACTTCTGCTAACAAATCCTTGATCTAAGCCTTGGGTTTGGACTTGGGTTCAATACGGGGGCAAGAGACTTTTGTATACTAGGAGGAGGCGAAACCCTTATTTTCGACCTCACTAGACTGGAGGATACTATAGAAGTTGACCGAAATTATGCTGATGATGACATTCTTGTGATTCCGATGTTGGCAGTGGAGGTGTTGTAAGTTGCAAACACAACGGAGGTTTTCATGAAGGTTGATGGTCTATTAGAGAAAAAAAAAAAGATAAATTACTTAAAATCCTTAAAATTTGTTAAAGGTTACATAATCTCTTTGAAATTTCAAATCTTACAACTTTTAATGGTCAATGACCAATTTCATCTTATTTTAAAACATTAGTGGGAAATTAGGCCCAAATAAAACTATAGTGCAAATATGAGTCCAAGTCTAAACATTAATGGAAAATTTGAAACTTTACCAAAAGATTTTGATGGAAATGAGTTTGAACTGATACTACTTACGTTTTGTTAATATTTGTCATTTTTTATTTTCTAAAATTGAGTTTAATTACTTTGGTAAATCAGACACAAACATATCAACATTGATGCAATTGATAGATTAACTTTTGTAATTTCTAAATCATATTTTTCAAAATTTGTTTCAACAGCAATTAATCGAATTATTCTAACTGAAGTTGTTGAACATAAATGGTGGCCATGAATGATGAGGTCAAAGTTGATCGAAGTTTTGAATTCAGAAGTTGCTTAGAACTAGAAGCATGTTTTTCAGATACATAATTGGATTAGTTTGTCCAACCAAATCAAGCCTGTTAAAATGCCCCAAGCAATACTCATTAACCTTTAAGAAAGTAGCATGCTAAGCTATCATAACCCTCCATGATTTCTGTTCACATGAACCAATAAAATATTTGCAAGTAAAAAGGGCTTTCTATCTGTCACTCATTTCGATCGAATCCCTTTTAAGTCCATATCAAGGCTAGCTAGTACTAATTATTTTATGCTGATTCTTTGAACATGCCAAAAATAAAACAATGGCCAAGGAATTCTTATAGCTCAGCCGGAAAGATATATAAATATAGACACAGGTGAAAACATAACTAGTTTCTTTGATAACTCAATGAATTTTAGTCGAAATTTGAAACTAAATGTTACATACGAAGCAAAAAAAAAAAAAAAAAAAAACACACACACACACACACAAATTTATTGCTTAATTTTAATATGTAGAAGTGATTGTTAAATAACTTGCTTTGCATTGTGAAATATCCATGTATTTCGTATTTCTAAACATTTTCTTTTTCTGGTTCTATTGTTTCATGCTACTTGTGACTATCATTAGAGAGTGGAGATTATAGAAATTGTTACTATTCTAGAGTGACTGGAAATGACTCAACTATTTAGCTGAAAAGCAATAGTTTATTTTGTAAGGATATGAACCTCTAATTTTTGGGATGCAATCAAAATAATGCTTGGAGAAATCGGAAACTCATAACTTCCTCTGTCTCATAAAGTTTGTTTTATTTACTACTTACAACAATCAATTCATGATTTTCTTTCTTTTAGAATATCTTATAGAAATATAAACTTTTTATATAAAAATAGTATCATAAATACTCTATTTTATAAATATAATTTTTAAAAATATTTTATAATACAAATTAATATAAATATATTTAAATCAAATTTTGATAAAAAAGGTAAAAGCACCATTATTTATGAAATGGATGAAATATTTTGAATGTCCTTTAATGTAAATAAAAAAAAAAAGACTAACAACATGTTTCATCTTATATGTTCCAGCTCAAGAATATTTCTGAGATCTCAGGCCCATCACATTCAAAGCTCACTCATTAGTGCCTGAAACACCTATAGGCTTCTAATCTTCTTCCTAAGATTAAGATTTTTATCTGGAAGTGTGTTTACAATACCTTCTTAACGAAAATAGAGCTTCTAAAGAAAAAATGTTGTGTCCTCACTCATCTGTCCTCGTTTTGGAGCTAATAAAGATATTTCTTATTTATTCCTTCATTGTTCAATGTCAAGGAATGTGTGGGTTAATACCCCAATGAAGATTTGTAGGCTTGGCTCTTTTGCAATCTCCTTCAAATTCCCATTGGCAATCCGAGAGAGAGAATCTTGTTCAAATTCCCTTTGTGGTTATCAGTCGATTTGACCTTAAGTAAGCACCTGGCTGACATCTTCAGCTCCCAATTCATCTCTCTTTTATTTGTGTGTTACTTTTTTCTTTTTCCTTTTTGATTGTTAAAAAAATATTTTAAGAGGGATAATCTGTGTTTTGATTGCCAGGAATAATTTTTTGGGAAAAACTGTAAAAATTGCTTTTACAGCTCCAATGGATTTTCTTGGAGAAATAACACCCTTGACAACCAAGATCGGCTATGTTTCCATTGATCGAAAGAAAATTCTTTGATAGGGTTTATTTTAATTTTTTCTTGTATTTTTATGATTAGTTTTTTTGATATTTGACATTTGTTTAATTTTTTAGTGTTATGACGTGATTCACATATTAAGAGAAAGCAACATTTTAGGAAAACAAAGGGATCAACCGTAAAACTCCTTTAGAGTAATGGTCTTGATAGTTTCTGTTTGTTGAGTGCCATTTTTTTTTTTGTGAGAATGTTATTGAATTGTTCAATGACTTGTTTTCTTATTGCTTTGCTTTCTCAATTTGGGTTACTAGCCTGCAGCCAAGGATTTTGTTGGTGTATTGTTTCCATTTAATACAAATTATTATTAGTTATAGTAATATGTAGTGGATAGATGAGTTTGACCCTGATCCCACCAACCTTATAATGGATAAGATATTAGTATTAAAATTATAAAATTAATTAATGATGGATAAAATACAAATTAAGTATCCAACATGATGAATAAGGTGTGAAAATAACATTATTTATCCTATACACATGCTGCCGATTGTAATCCCTAATTAACATCGGTTGCCTATTAAAATCATGGCAAATCATTGGTCATCAATTTTATACCATAAAATGGCTGATATTACCACAATAAATAGTATATACTCGGCTGAGGCCTTTGTATCCTACGTGTCAATTCGCTAGCTGCCATATGTTAAAACTGTGTGTATAATTAATTTAAAATCTTTTCAGTAGTTAAAAGAGGGGGCGAAATCCCACTAGGATTTGATGAAGTTGGTTACTTTATCAGCAGTCTTTTGTACCCATTCAAGCACTCATGAAAGAGTCGAGATCCCATTCACGAGAAAAATGTCTGAGGACTTATGGTAAGGATATAAAGTCGGAGGGTTTAACTGTCTAAAAAAAAATAGTTATAGAGCTTGTATGGAATTTTAGTGTACAAAAAGCTCTGGCGCGACTGGCTTGGTGGTGATGGCGACACCAAACAGCCGCTTGAGCAAGCTTGGAAAGATCAACTTTCCGCCTTAAACAAATCCTAATCATATAGTATATTATATAGCAATGCTAATAAACTTTTGATATGGATTTTCTAATTTAGAAAATTTGTGCTTCCCACTTTCGCTTGGAAAAAGTTTGTCGTGCACGAAAGAGAAAAAGGGTAGTAAGAATTGTGAGTTTTTCAAATAAATATGAGCTGTATTAACTTTGAGGGAAACATGAGGGACCTCTTTTGTAATATTCTAGTGTCGCATTAGTAGAATCATATTTTATTTTTCCGTTTGGTACAAGTGAAGAGAAATGCTCAGTTTGACCAGCGGTCTAACACATGCAATCTGTCTTTGCACGCCTCTATATAACCTCTCTCTTTCTCTGGACACTCCACACACCATCTATCCCACTCTCAAGTTTGCTTTTTTTCTTCCAGCAACCCAAACCTCAAACCCAACTCGATCTCTTAACAATAAAACTGAAAACGACAGTGCCAGATTTCGAGGCCTTTTTTGTAAGGGGAAAAGAGGAAAAAAGAGAAAGAAAGAAAGAAAGAAAGAAAGAAAGAATCCTACACAAAACAAAACAAAAACAAAGCCAGTTCCCAGATCTCTCTCAGTTTCATTTCCACTCACTTCAACTTCAGATCCCTCTCCTTCACTCTCTGTTCCAATGGAACACACTCACTTCAACTAGTTATTTGTTCCAGCCAACTCCGACCGGCTTCTCTGTCGGTGGTTGGATTCTAGAGGAAGTGGGTTGGAGCTGTGAGATTAAATGGCTGCTGAAGCAACGGAGGCGAGTAAGGTGCCGGAAGCAGAGAAGGAGAAAGAGCAGAGCTTGCCGTTTCACAAGCTCTTCTCTTTTGCCGACAAGTATGATTGGATGTTGATGATCTGCGGGAGCTTGGGAGCCATGGTCCATGGCTCTTCAATGCCCGTGTTTTTCCTCCTGTTTGGAGAAATGGTTAATGGGTTTGGCAAGAACCAGTCGGATTTGCCCAGAATGATCCATGAAGTGGCCAAGGTCTCTAATTCTCTCTCTCTCTCTCTCTCTCTCTCTCTCTCCATATCAATCAAATTAATTCATCCGATATAGAAAAATAAATTTCCTCTATCATCTGGAGAAATGTTAACTGGGTGGGATCTGAGATCTGTCATCATCTTTTTTTTTTTTTGCAGTATGCACTTTACTTTGTGTATCTTGGGCTCATTGTCTGCTTATCATCCTATGCTGGTAATTCCCTCTTCTTCTTCTTCTTCTTCATCATCATCATCATCTTGGCGGGTGTTTTTTCTTTTGGCAACTTTCTTGTTGTTCTTAATGTGCGTATCTCGAAAGGAATCAATTGAGCAGTGAACATGAACATTTGTTCTGCCAGCCCCAGGGGCCAAGTCCAAATGGTGGCCTGGTGGGTGTGAGCCCACGTGGCCGGTGGACTCTCTATTTGTCCTTTTGCCACTTCACTTGTCAATCTCAAACTGAATGGCTCTCTTAAAAATCCTTTTTTTTTTTTTCTGGTGTAACTTCTGTTTCTCAACCTTATCTTACTCCAAATTACAGGCCCATCTCTATCAGCACCTGGCGCAATTTTGGTCCCAGTAATTTTTTGTTTTAAAAAAAGACTTACTTAAATTGTTCAATTTTACCAGAGATTGCATGTTGGATGTACACTGGGGAGAGGCAAGTGGGCACATTGAGGAAGAAGTATTTGGAGGCTGTGTTGAAACAAGATGTTGGCTTTTTCGACACCGATGCAAGAACCGGAGATATCGTCTTCAGTGTCTCTACAGACACACTTCTCGTCCAAGACGCCATTAGCGAAAAGGTTTTGATTCTTTCGCTTTTGTTCTTTTCACCCTCATTTTATGGCTTTTTTTTTCTTTCTTCTTTATTCCAGCAGTCCATCTTCTGCGTTTTTTTGTTGTTTTTCTTTACGGGTGCAACTCGCAAAGGGCTTCTGTGGGTTTGTTGATTGTCCTTCAGTGCGGGTCCCTTCAGGGGACTGTTTTAATTTCATGCTTGGCGGCGCACATTAGCTCATCTGTGTTAACCTGCGCCTTTTCCTGTGTTAATGTTCTTAATTTTTTTTAAAGAAAAAAATTATTGTTGATGAACAAAATTATTGTAGTTTCAAGAGATGGTAGTTTTAATTCCTCTCTTCATACATTATACTTGTCTAGGTGGGGAATTTTATACATTACTTGTCGACGTTTTTGGCTGGTCTGGTGGTTGGTTTTGTGTCAGCATGGAGGCTGGCACTGCTTAGTGTGGCTGTGATCCCGGGAATTGCATTTGCCGGTGGCTTATATGCTTATACATTGACTGGTTTGACCTCGAAGAGCCGCGAATCCTATGCAAATGCTGGCATTATTGCTGAGCAGGTGAGCTATTTCAACCTGACCCAATCTTAGAGTTCTTTAGGAGCTTTCTAAAGAAAGTCCTTTTGATTCATCTTCTAATGGAGAGGTTGAAACCATTATCAAAGGCCTTAGATTTGGAGAATTGAACATAAGATCCTTTCATGTACTACTGTCTGCGTTTTGATCATTAATCTTATGCACAGGGCATTGCACAAGTTCGGACCATCTACTCTTACGTTGGTGAGACCAAGGTCCTTAATTCCTTCTCGGATGCAATTCAGAACACATTGAAGCTGGGGTACAAGGCAGGCATGGCCAAGGGTTTGGGTCTGGGATGTACCTATGGCATTGCTTGTATGTCATGGGCTCTTGTTTTCTGGTATGCTGGCGTTTTCATTAGGAATGGACAGACTGATGGTGGAAAGGCATTCACTGCCATTTTCTCTGCCATTGTTGGTGGCATGTAAGCTCTTGACCTTGCTTGTCTTCGTAGAAGAAATAAGATTTATTGTTGATTTTGTACATTGAATTGTGTATTGTAGGAGCTTATACTGAATTGTGTACTGTAGGAGCTTGGGCCAGTCGTTCTCCAATCTTGGCGCATTCAGCAAAGGGAAAGCAGCTGGGTACAAGTTGATGGAAATTATCAAGCAAAAGCCGACCATCGTTCAGGACAGCTCGGATGGAAAAATCCTGGCCGAGGTCAATGGAAACATAGAATTCAAGAATGTAACTTTTAGCTATCCATCGAGACCTGATGTTATCATTTTTCGTGATTTCTCCATTTTCTTTCCTGCGGGAAAGACTCTGGCTGTTGTTGGTGGTAGTGGATCCGGGAAGAGTACTGTTGTTTCTCTAATAGAACGGTTCTACGACCCTAATCAAGGTGATTCTGATATTCTTCTTATAATTGTGTACTTACAACGTTTCAGCTTCAGATGATCACAGTATTGAGCTTCTGGTGTGTTTTGCTAAGCAGGGCAGGTTTTGCTGGATAACGTGGATATCAAGACGCTGCAACTGAAATGGCTGAGAGATCAGATTGGGCTGGTTAACCAAGAACCTGCCCTCTTTGCAACAACCATACTGGAGAACATTCTCTATGGAAAGCCTGATGCAACGATGGACGAAGTGGAAGCTGCTGCTTCTGCGGCAAATGCTCACAGCTTCATCACTTTACTTCCAAATGGGTATAACACCCAGGTTGGTGCAAACATAATAACTGTCTTGGAGTTGAGTGCCATTCATGGTTTCCTTACAAATGAATATTTCTCTACAAAATATCAGGTGGGAGAGCGAGGAGTCCAACTCTCTGGTGGGCAGAAGCAGAGAATTGCGATTGCGAGAGCTATGCTGAAGAATCCTAAGTTATTGCTTCTTGATGAAGCTACCAGTGCGCTTGATGCAGGCTCTGAAAGCATCGTTCAAGAGGCTCTAGATCGTCTTATGGTCGGAAGGACAACTGTAGTTGTTGCTCACCGCCTCTCCACTATCAGAACAGTTGACTCCATTGCAGTTATTCAGCAAGGGCAAGTTGTGGAGACAGGAACCCATGAAGAGTTGGTTGCCAAAGGAGGAGCATATGCTTCTCTGATAAGATTCCAAGAAATGGTCGGCAACAGAGACTTCTCTAACCCATCCACACGCCGATCTCGTTCATCACGTCTTAGCCATTCTCTGTCAACAAAGTCATTAAGCCTCCGCTCTGGCAGCTTGCGAAACTTGAGCTATTCTTACAGCACAGGTGCTGACGGCCGCATCGAAATGATCTCAAATGCTGAGACTGATCGGAAAAGCCGTGCACCAGATGGCTATTTCTTCCGGCTTCTAAAGCTAAATGCCCCTGAATGGCCCTATTCAATAATGGCTGCTATAGGATCTGTTCTTTCTGGCTTCATTGGCCCAACTTTCGCTATCGTGATGAGCAATATGATCGAGGTCTTCTACTATAGGAATCCTGCCTCCATGGAGAGAAAGACGAAGGAGTATGTTTTCATCTACATAGGAGCTGGACTTTATGCTGTTGTCGCGTATTTGATACAGCATTATTTCTTTAGCATCATGGGAGAAAATCTCACTACTAGAGTGAGGAGGATGATGCTTGCAGGTACACAAATTTGTTCGATGGAGATTCTCTTATTAGCATATTGAGTTTGCCAAGTGTTGATTGTTGCTTACGCTATTTGCTTTAAATCAGCAATTTTGCGGAATGAAGTTGGATGGTTCGACGAAGAGGAGCACAACTCAAGCCTTCTTGCAGCACGGTTGGCAACGGATGCTGCAGACGTCAAATCTGCCATCGCAGAGAGGATCTCAGTGATTCTGCAGAACATGACTTCACTCCTCACCTCCTTCATAGTTGCTTTCATTGTGGAGTGGAGGGTGTCTCTTCTCATACTAGCCACCTTCCCTCTGCTGGTCCTCGCCAACTTTGCTCAGGTAAAGCTCAGCCAACTATTCCCTTGGATCTCCCCCATAATTTTGGCATTGAAATTACAGGAAAGAAAACTAACTAAATCAGTAGAAAGAAAAGAAAAAAATGAAAACAAAGACAAGGCATTGAATGAATTGCAGGCGTCTTTCACCCTTATCAATGAAGACTGCTACCACCACATAGTTGAGATCCTGCAACCAGTAATAACTCCATCTACTCTGGAGGAAAAGAGCATGGGAAATTTCTGCGACAAGAATCACTCACTACTATAGTTGTTCTATAATCGAAATCTCTCATAAAAGGTACTAAAATCGTATTAAAACTCTATAGTGAACTGGTGTGACAGCAAATAAATTAGAGATTAAGTGAAATCCGTGGAATCCAACTTGGCTTCCACCTTGCTTTAGATGACAAATGACCTCCCTATGAAAAATCCAACGTGGAACCACAAGACTTCACTGCACGTGCTTCCATTGCCTGATTCATTAACTTTTCAGAAAAAAAGAACTCACCCAGAATATAATATGAAGCCGCTGATAACCGTGAACAATAAAGTAATCAAGATTCTATGACCACCCATAATCTGCCATCTGATGAAGCAGTGGCTAGTTTAGGCTTTAGCTTATTTTCTCGAGGTTCATGGCTCTTCTTTCCTGGCTTTCTCTACTTAGTCAAAGTTTTCAACTCCTCCATTATCTCTCTCTCTCGTTTCCTGCCTTTTCTTTTTCCCCTTAGATTTTTGTCAGACACCGACGCTGCGCAAACACTGTGTGTATCAGTCTGTGTCTGGATTTACAATGTTATTTTTTCAAGAGATTCTTGGCCCGTGATCTTATTATTTTGTAGCCACTACCTTCTTCCATTTAAGGCGTCAGGTTTTGCAGTATAACAGTGAAAATCTAACAGTTACTCAGAAAAGGTCCTACTCTAAAATGGGTCCAACATAAGCTTTTGAAGGTTTAGGGTCAATCTGCTAGGGATTTTGTGACCCGGGTTCGTTTGGCAAACATAAGCTTGGCGTGTGCATTCTACTAAACTTGCATGGGAAATGCCAAACTTGCAAAAGTTCTTTTCTTTATTGATTCATTATTTTAAATTTAAGTATATCTTTCCTTTAATGACTTGCATACATAATTTATCAAAAAACTGTCATAGCAGGATATAAAATTAAGAACGTGTAATCTGCTAAACTTATTTCTAAACGGTGAAGTATACTACCAGAGAAGTTGGTGCACACTGCAGAATAGATAGGATGGTGAGGGTCGCATTGGCTTGTCCTTGTAGGCGAAATCTGTTCCTCGGTCCTACATTGGAGTTACCTTGGTTTGGCTGTATTAAGATGGCCCCACCCCATTGAAGCTACTTGACTGAGCCATTTACAACTTCGAGAGCAAGTGTTTCTACTTAAATGGAGAAAAGAACAAATAGCACTGTGGAGTAATTATATGATACCACCCGTTATACATAGCTGCTGGACCCCATACCTGGGCATTGAAGTGCGTGGTCTCTCACAGCCTTCAACGATTAATGTTTAAAATAGGAAATGATGGCCTGCAAATGACTGACAAATAAAAGATGAGTATGAAGTCTAGATTCTGGACTTTGTATGAACCATCTTTTTATGTGTTAAGAAATGGCTTTTAAGCTAGTTAAAAGTTGCCCCAGTATTACCAAGATTTGGGCTGTAGATCTTGCTGTAGTTAATTCTGTTAATTTCCTTGATTGCAGCAACTGTCTCTCAAAGGATTTGCTGGTGATACAGCCAAGGCACATGCAAAAACTAGTATGATTGCCGGTGAGGGTGTGAGTAACATCAGAACCGTTGCCGCTTTCAATGCACAAAACAAGATCCTCTCTCTGTTTTCTCATGAACTACGTGTTCCAGAGCTGCAAAGCCTGCGCCGCAGCCAAACTGCTGGCCTCCTTTTTGGCCTCTCACAACTAGCTCTCTATGCTTCTGAAGCTCTTATTCTCTGGTATGGCTCACACCTTGTCAGCAAGGGTGTTTCTACATTCTCAAAGGTGATAAAGGTTTTCGTGGTATTGGTTGTCACTGCAAATTCTGTAGCAGAAACTGTTAGTCTTGCCCCTGAGATCATCAGGGGTGGTGAAGCTGTTGGTTCTGTGTTTGCAATTTTGGATCGTCACACCAGAATAGACACTGATGACCCTGATGCCGAGCCAGTTGAATCAATTCGTGGGGAAATTGAACTTAGACATGTTGATTTTGCATATCCTTTGCGACCTGATGTAACCGTGTTTAAAGATCTTAACCTTAGAATCCGTGCTGGCCAAAGCCAAGCTCTTGTTGGTGCCAGTGGTTCTGGGAAGAGTTCTGTCATTGCACTGATAGAGCGTTTCTATGATCCAGTTGCCGGTAAAGTTATGATCGATGGCAAGGATATCAGGCGATTAAATTTGAAGTCCCTCAGGCTTAAAATTGGATTGGTGCAACAAGAGCCTGCCCTTTTCGCAGCAAGCATTTTTGATAACATTGCATATGGGAAAGAAGGGGCTACTGAAGCTGAAGTGACCGAGGCGGCCCGGGTGGCTAATGTACATGGTTTTGTTAGTGCATTGCCTGATGGCTACAAAACTCCTGTTGGTGAAAGAGGGGTTCAGCTCTCTGGGGGACAGAAACAAAGGATCGCAATTGCGAGGGCTGTGCTAAAAAACCCAACAATCCTATTGCTTGATGAGGCCACAAGTGCTCTGGATGCTGAATCTGAGTGCGTCCTTCAAGAAGCACTGGAGAGGTTAATGAGGGGCCGAACCACAGTCCTCGTAGCTCACCGGTTGTCTACAATCAGAAATGTGGACAATATCGGAGTAGTTCAAGACGGGCGAATAGTAGAACAAGGCAGCCATGCCGAACTGATCAGCCGACCTGAAAGTGCCTACTCGAGGCTCTTGCAGTTACAACACCATCACATATGAGGGTTTTTGGTCAAGCAACATGACGTGGTTGGTTGGTAATATGGTTAGGGCCCCATCAAGCCTTGTGTTTCCATCTTTCTCTTATGATGATGATAGATGTAGATGTGTTGAACAACTGCCCCATTTCCAAAATGGAGCGCCTAATGCTAAATGAATTAAATTATTGATCTTTACCTTTTGTTTTCTTCATTAGATTTTACTACACTGAAAGGTGGGAAGTCTACTCTCAACTTTCCAGCCCCAGTGAGAAATCTTTTCCTTGTTAGGCCTGCTCTGCTACATTGCATGTGTTTGCTAAAGGTTTCCTTTTGGTTACAGCCAGGAGCCCACACAAAAGTTTAGAAAGGAAAAGCCTAGAAAGAAAAAGGGAAATGCCAATCTGTTGTTGCTGGTGGCTTGAATTATTGTAAAGCAAAAGATGTTAGATGTAAAGTTGAAATCATGAAGGAAGAGAACTAAAATATGGGCTGCAAAACCTGAAATCAGATGGGCCCATTTTTTTGTTCACTGATTCCAGTTCTACATTCCCTCAGAACCTGTAGGCCCTACCCTACTAAATAGATGTGTTCACCAAAAGTAGGATAGCAATGCAATATACTTGATCTGTATAAAATGTTTAGCAGAAAGCAAAGTTTTCTATAAGATCAACAGACTGTAGTACCCTTTTAAATGTATCTTTATATTGAGAGAGAGAATCCATGAGAAGTGGCCCCCCAAGCATTTGCAGCCCGTGATATTTTCTGAGGCAGAGAGAGGGAAGAAAAGCAAAGCTGCAAATGGGATGGCAAATGACAGGGAAAAAAAAGAAGAAGCAGAGATTGGGTTCATTCATTGGTTGGGACATTTTTATGTTGATTTTAGAAAAAGACTTTACCTACAAGATTTCTTTTCCCCTTCCCTTCTTCTCTAAAAATTTGATTACGACTTTGCAGATATGATTTTTGGCTGTGCAGCATAAAGATATGTGAGCCTGCAGGTTGCTTGCTGAAAAGATTTATTATGGACCCATAATTGTTGTTGCAGTTCTTTGTTCGATGCCTTCCCAAAAATTCATCATTCTTTTCAGTTAGTTGACAACTTCCACTATATTATGGTTCTCGAAGAAGAATCGCAATTTAGTGCTTCAAAAATAAATAAGGCCGTCTTCTTTTGTTCACACTAGTTTATGACTAACTTTTTAGGTAAGGTGTAAACTTCACCGTATGTTTATTAACTTATTTTCTTACCCTATCTAGTTCATGTAACCTCATTTTGTTCTATTGAACTGCTTTAAGTTATATAGCGCATTTTATCTAGATACTTCTATTATTTGAGCTATTAATTTTGACTTAATCTTGATAAAAAAAATGACAGTTTCAGTCCGTAGATTTTCTTCATCACATTCCTAGCGCCCTCAACTTTATTCGACCTACTTCTAACACCCTTAACTTTCAAAAACAAAACAATCAACTGGTTTATTGCTTTTCAGATATACGTAAAAGAAAATTACCTTAATAATTTTAGTAATTTGCTTGTTTTCCCTAATAATTTCACCAGAAAGCTTGTTTCCCCAATCACCCAGCAAACTGGTCGGCACCAAATCCGACTGGGTCATACCCATTAGTGGCTCCACCGACATGTCCGGCACTTCACCGCTAGAAGGCTCCTCCCCATCGGGTGCCGGAGAAGACGAGCGCCAATGACCCAATTGGCGGTAGTGGACAGGCGTCCCCGCGCAAGAGCAGGCAAGAATTTGGCCTCTGGTCCTTTCTTCTTCACCGGCTTCATCCCGTTGCCTCTTTTCTCCTTCCCTGGCCTTGATCCGTCACCTCTGTCGCCTCCTTCCCTGGCCTAATCTCTTTACATCGTTCTCTCCCTCTGATCTTCCGATCACCCGTCACCCATCATCCCTGCCACGTCGACCTTGAACCCGGATCCAACGTGATCCAAATCTCCGATCGGTGTAGTGGAAAGCGAATTGGCATGATCGGAGATGTAGGTCATCAGCGGCATGGCGGCTCAAGGACAATGTACAAGCGGTGCCCAAATCTCTGCTAGGTCCAATAATTTGAGTTATGTTGTTGCCTAATTAGATGCGTACTAGACTGGATGGAGGTTGGTTCCATCTCGCTTGCATTGTGCTTTTCTTGTTTTGCCTCATCTATCATTGCCTTGTAGTTTTAATTTGAATGGCATACAAGGCGCTGCTAGACAACGACGACGCGGCGGCGGTAGGACGTGAACAACATTGAGGTTTTGGAAGGAAAGTAGTTGATCTGTTAGATCTATAACTTTTAGAGTATTAGAAGCAAGACAAATAAAGTATAGGATGTTAGGAGCAGGAAGATGAAAATCTAGAGAAAAGAATTGTTAATTTTTTTACCAAAATTTTATCAAAGCCAAAGGTAGCAATACCAATGATAAAATAAAGTTACATGACCTAGATAGGATAAGAAAATAAGTTAAGGGACATGCGGTGGAATTTGCTCTGTAGGCAAGTGGTGGAATTACAATCCCCTGAGGCTTGATGAAAAAATGAAGTTTGTCCTAAGTTTTTACAAAACTTACACTTTACCCCAAAATGTGAGTGCTTTGTTTTCATTTTTTGTCAGTTGCTGGCATCGAATTCTGAGATCTTAATTTAAATTCTATAATTTATTAGAAATTCAAACTATTAGTAAGCGTTTTTAGCTATTAAACAGTTAAAGCAAATAAGTTTGTTCTATTTAAATGTAAAAATATTAATTTGTTTACCTTACTATGCTCAACAGTGGTACAATTTTGTGGGCTATAGTATAGGTTTCAGAAATGGTAGGATGCAAACTGTATTTCAACTTCAACCCACCTGAAGAAATTTTTTTTGTAATTTATCCCAAGAAAATTTGATATGGAGGGAAAGGTTAAAAGGTAAAGTTGAGATATATAAACAACCAAAGCATTAACTTAGGGGTTTAGGGCTTCTAATTGTAATTGTTTTAAGAAGATACAAATCTCAATTGCCCCCTTAACCTTCATCCCGTGTACCCAAACCAAAAAAATAATAATAAAAGCTCAAAAACTTGGGACTTACGTTGAACAAAAAAACTGAAGTGAATTGAGGCACAAGTCCAACCGTACAAATATGTCTCCAACGATGTATCACATTCACATGCATGTTAATCACAGCCGCTAGCAAAACAAAAATGAAAGGAAAGTGAAAAGACAATTATGACACAGTCATTTTGATAGAGATGGAAGAGGTACAAAGATAAGGGAGGAGTAAAATCAGGTCAGGTGCAGAGAGAGGGCAAGTAGCTAGACATATCACATGGTGAAAACCGATAATGGCAGAATACAAGTACATCTGGAATTTAGTGCTGCCTCTGCCTCTGCCTCTGCTCCTGTGTTGAGACTTAAGAGAGATGCTTATATTATACCAAAACATTGGCTACTCCACTACTCACATTCACATTATTGGTATGGGGTACAGCACTTAAAAAGTTTTTTTTTTTTTTCTAAAACTACAACGAGATGATACCAAGTTATTTGTATTTGTATTTCTCCATTTACTGGTTAGACTAATAGTATTTGTATTTCAGGATTAGCAATAACAATAGCAGTAGCAGAGGGGGTCCGGATGGGCATGCGTATGGCTCAGCGGTTACTGTGGCAGGCAGTGTCGTTGTTGTGTTACTGTGAAATCAGTGAATAGTCAACAAACGGTGACTGCCGGTGCCGGTGGTGGGTCATCTCCTCCCTGTCCCTCCCTGTCCCTCTCACATCTCATGCCTCCATCCCGTACCCTTTTGTTTTCTTCCGCCTTTTCTTCGGTTTTTGGATCCTTCTTCCCTTCCCATTACTCGGATTTTCAACACAAATTTTTCTACGTAATCTTTAAGTTAAACCACCTATTTCTCTGGGAATTGAAAATAGGTATATTAAGTCATCTTTGAGTTTTGGAGCTTCTCAAAGAATTTGTACGCTAAGCTTTGTTGGGAGGATGAAAAATAGTAGGCTGCTCCAAGCAAGAGTTGTTTTCGTTTTCTTTTTTGACAACGGAATTTTAAATGTGTTGGGTCTCTGGGTTTTTGAACCTTTGGGCCCTTTAACTGACACCCACTAACCTGGCTGTAATGGGTTTATAGATTATGGGCTTCCACAAACTTTTTTCAAGGCCCGTAAGTAAACAAGCTGCCCAACAAAACAATACGGACTTCTCAAATCTTTTTTGGGGGTTTACGCAGTGCTTTCCCTTTTTTTTTTTTTTTTAAATTTTTTTCGGCTTTGCGCATAGCTTGGCTCAACTAGAGACACAGTCTGACCAGGTCTTAACAAAGGTCATCTCTCTCCTCCAAGTTGTTGCTAGCATGATAAAAGAAAAAACAATAATAAGTTTCTGCGGATTGAAAAAAAAATATACTCCATCGGTTTAACAAAAAATGGAACAATTTTTTTTTAGTATGGAGATTAATGTATTTGCAATTTATGATGTTTTTTAATTTCTACTATGAAATTAAAATTAAAATAATTTTTTTTAGATTCTGTGTAGTGAGAGTTTAGATGATGATTAAAAAAAATTATTTTTTAAATTTCATGTAATGAAAGATTAAATGAAGATTAAAAAAAATCCTTATTGGGTTTTATGTTAAATGAAGGTAGTAAGATAAATTGAAAGTTAAAAACTTTTCAAAAAAAAGAAATATTTTAATTTTTTTGGGACAGTTTGAAAGAATATATTTCATCATCCTCTTTTAGACGGAATGAGTATTTCAAGATATTCAGGGAAAGTGAATTATAGTATAATTAAAAATAAAAAAAAAACAAGAGCTTCAAAAAAGATGTTATCTGAGTATATTTGTCATAACAAATAGGAGTACTGATCTTCCAAGAGAATAATAAAATATCTAGTTAAAACAACGTTTATATTTTTGGGTTATATGCAAACATGCCTAGCTTTAGCTAGAGCCTCCTCTAATTCTAAATCAAAGTAGCTGACAAAATAAAATGTATCATTACGTTTATGCGACTATAATATTTATATGAAGTGGGTCGTACGACTCTACTAATTATGTGTGTGTGTGTGTGTGTGTTTTTACATATGAATCCATATAAGTAAGGTTAAAATGATAAGCAAAAGCCCAGAATGGCATAATGAGCACAAGCTTTCGATCGACATGAACCTTTTGAACGCGCACATGCATAAATGTGATCGTTGCCCCCTCGCTTGGTGTTTCATGTTTGACCACTAATTTTCCCTATATATTTCCCATCAAATTAATTACATTTCTCAAATCTATATTACAGTAGGTCCAATTGAACTAAACATTTTAAAAATTATTTTTTACTTTTCCCCATCCCCCCAATATATATACTACAATTAATTACTAAAAGAACAATTAATAACATATATAGATATATATGAATTGTTTTTTAGTAATTGGAGTATATATTGGGGGAGTATTTAGGAGTAACTAGTAAGCATGCTATAAAAAGCGGTTCAAAGTTCAAACACAAGAGGGCTTAGGTGCGTATGCTCTTAGCACCCAGATATAGATTTGATTGAAATTAGAAACCTAATGACAGCCAGCTAGCAAGCTAATAGGAATAGGTTTCCTTATTTGTATTTTCGGCCGCCCATCATTCATACCACGATTTAATTAATTATTTTTGTTCTAAAGTCGTACGTAATAATGGAAGTAAACCGACAATATTGAAATAAGATGAAGAAAAAAAATAGTAAGTCCGCAGAGAGTAAATTAATATATAAATTGTAAGAAGAAATATGAAGATATATACATAGAGTGCTGGAGTGGAGTAATTCGAAAATTATATGTGCAATGTCCTTGACTTAAAGTTCCAGTAATTACAAGCGGTCATATCCCGCCCCATGCCACTTGATCACAAAATATGGCTCTTTAGTCATCGCTTATGTAAACAACACGGTAAGCAACGGAAAAGTTTTCGTCGCTTGCAATTGCAAATTCTAAAATTTGTTTTAAGAAAATAGTGATTTAAAAAGCCAGCAACTAACTGCTGTAAGGCCCTGTGTCTCAAACCCCTACCCGCTAAACCTTCTTTCTCGGCCTGCAGTGCACTTGGCCAAATTTGGCTCTCATTCAAAGCCTTTGCAGGTCTATCTATTATTATATGTCACTCAATCACTTTCACCGCTAATATTTTATTCATGTTTGTTGCTCTTTTTGGCAATCCATATTTCCTTCTACAGATGAGTCTATTGGTGGATATTGGGCATCATGGCTAGTTTGACAGTGGATTATGATCTGTCATTTTGTTGATGGTGGTTTGGCTAAACTTGAAGAATATGGTATAAAATTTGTAGTAGAGGTGAGCAATATCTGAATAATAGATCAAGTGTTTTATGTTGCTTTTTTAATTTATTTTTGTGTTTTTGTTTTTTAACAATCATTCAAGCATTATGCTTAAATTGTGGTGAGTTAACCCAACCATGTGTTGCTTCGAATTAGAGTGATGGTACATTCAATTACTTTGCTGGTTTGTTGTTTTGGTCTCTCTCTTTAGATATGTGGGCATGAATATTAAGATTGCTAAAATTATTTATGGAAGTTTTCTTCCTAATATTTGAGATGCATTATAAGCCCTACAATTGAGTCAATTATTTTTTGTACCTCAGTGCTTTATTTCTATTGTAGATACCACTTGACCTACAATTAGTGAGATAAGTGACATTTCATAAAATAAAAAAAAAAATAAACAGACAAAGCGCCGATAATGTACACAGTGGGGCAAGAAAATATTTCATATTTGATACGGATGGTAGAATTGACTTGGCCATTTAATTTTATTTTGGGTAAAGATGATGGCTATTCAACCATTTCAATATCTGTAGTCTTTTTTGTTATTATTATTATTAATCATATTTGATACGAATGTTTGAAAATAATGCATTCGCCATTCGGTAAGTAAAGATTAATCATGCTAGAATCGTGTAACGGAAGAAGAACATCTTATAAATGAGAGTCTTTAATTTTCATATATAAGGTCTTGTATCAAGCATAAAATGATCTCCCGCTTATTCAAGAGTTTGAGACTTTTTTACCGGGAACAATTTATATATGTACTCCGCGTATTTTCCCATCGTGAAAATTCTATAAGTATATATAGGATCAGTCTTGAAGTAAGGCCTTATCGACACTATATATATATATATATATATATATAATATAATATAATATAGTCCGAGTGGATATGTATAACAAAATAAATTATTATTATGAACAGAAAATAGAAAAGAGGGGACGAATTAAGTGAAATGCATAGGCTGAAATAGGAAACAGAAAGGCGAAATCAAGAGGTTGGAATTTGGGAATTAAGTAAGCATGCATGCAAATTGCAAACAAGCTAGCTAGCTAATGAAAGTATTTATGTCCAAGTGGTAATCAAGTAAATCGGTTAGGGGTTAGCTTGGTAGGGTTGGTTAAAGTGGAAAGCAATTAGGCAAAATTAAGTCGGTGACAAAAGGCCAATTAAGTCGTTTATAATTAATCAGGTTGCAGGCAGGCTTTGGCATTAACTTCATGCTAAGAAAGATGCATTAACTTGAGGAGAAAGTGGGTGCATATGCTCCAACACAATTTATTATGTGTCGGAGACCCTATCTAGCTAGCTAGCTACCTAAAGCAAACTAATTACTAGCGATTAATTAAAGTGCTAACCAGCTTCAATTTCCTTCTCTCTGCCGTCTAACACGCCTAATACAAGACTTAAGATCTGTCGGAGACCCATATAATCACGCACTTTAAGGCTTTAGATTTTTTGCTGAACCTTTGATCCGGCTCCCACTTCCATGATTGCTTCAAGTTACTAGTATTACTGTATTATATATTCCTATTAGTTAACTATATTCCCCTTTCGTCCACAAATAATTATCCAGCATATAAATATTCATCTAAGAAAAGTATAATTAATAAATCCAGTATTTCATTGATCAAACCAAGTACTATATTAATCTTAACCATTATTTAATATGTCAATCTTTTCCAATATAAGCTTATACGAGTATAATATTTAGGAAAGATATTAAATTCACCATCTTGATTATATAAAAAAAAAAAGTCAATTAAAATGAGATAGCCCTAAATAAAAATATGAACAATTATTTTGACTGAGGGAGTAATAGTTTCTCTCATCTACAAAAGATATAAAAACTAAAAAAAGGAGAAGAAGTCGGTGAGTTCTTCATTTCTTTAGTTAGCCGAAGAAAAGCAGCATATACGTTTGACGATCTAATCAAGCGTGGGAAATAATTAAGCGCAGGAGATTAAGATGGAACGAATGAAAAAGAAAAGTCATTAGTCCCGACTGGCTCTAGATTGCTAGTAATTTGTTCTTTATTTGGCCCCCCTAAACTAAAGCAATTTCCAAACTAATAGCCCATGAATTTTTAAATTGTGCCTAATTGACCCCTGGTTGGCCATCTAGTGCAACATTTATTGCTGGTAATGAGTGAACTTGCATAGCTTCCGGTGGAAATAAAAACCTCATTGTTTGATATTTGATAATGTAACTGGGCTACATTGTCCCTTTGATTTTCAGCAAACATATATATTGATTCAACTAAATTTCTTGACAACAAATGGAGAGAGATGGATATGAAGAGGGCCAGGGTTTGAGTAGGAGCTGTCAGTTGTGGACTGGTCGCCTAAGGGCACGATTTGAAAGTTCAATGGTTTTTTCACAATTAACTTTAGTTTAGGGTCAAAGGAGTAAATTTCTGATAAGATTAAGGGGCATTGGAATTTAAGCAAAAAAAAAGTAAGGACTAAGGCTGACAGGTCAATAAAGTTATGCGCGAATTAATTGGCAGGGGGATGTGAGCTCCAAGTATATCTTATATATATGTAATACACAACGCCTGTTAGTGTTTGGGAGGATATAGAGAAATATTATCGAAGTACAGTTGATATATGCTCATGTATTTTGTTTTTTTAACGGCAGAAAAATTATTAAAGATAAAGAATACAAAGCACGTAACTAGCCAGGAGCTAGCTAAAACCCTTATACAACCCGCCTAACCACAAAAATAATCAGCAGTCAGCAACTTCAACTATAGCAAGAGTGACCAAATTTACAGCAAGTTTACAATCCTCTGTTTTGAGTTAATCAATTTTTTCAAGAACACAAACTTTTTGCACTTATTTTAGATCCAAACATGGGACAAAACTTGAATATCATTTAACATTTGGAGAACATATACTTTCTCATTGTTAAAAACTACCTTATTTCTATAATTCCAAATTGACCACAACGAAACAAAGTGGATAGCCTCCCACACAATCTTTATTCCTTTGATGATATGCAGTAGCCCTTGGTCCTCAAATAAATCCTCCACCTGCAGATAGAAATCTTTATGTGGCTACCACCAACAATGAATTTTATCCCAAAGACTTGAAGATACCTTGCACCAAATAAACAAATGTTCACTCAATTCTTTAGCATCCAAGCAAAAAGGTTAGTGCACATCACTAAGCTACACTCCACGTCGGATAAGATTTAATCTTGTTGGCAATTGGTTTCTTAGCAGCCTCCAAATGCATATATGAATCTTTCTTGGCACTAATTTACACCATTTTGTTCTTGGAGATATGCTCATGTATATTAAAGGGAATCATCTTCTTTGGAAGTAGTAGCTAGCTACTGCCTACTAGCTAGTTACAAAGGATGGAATGAGTTTTCCATAGATAAATAGAGAGATAGATTGATTTGGTCAAAAGATGATATATAGATTAAGAAAGGGAGATGTACATACACCGGGTTGGAGAAACATAACATGAGCGATTCATAACTGTAGGGCTACCTAGCCAGCTAGGGTGACATATTGTTGTGGCACTTAATTTGAACCCACTAGACTAAGGACCACTCTACTCCCACTCACAACGACAACCGAACGATTGAAGCGAACAAACCAGGATCTTCCATCTGCTTTAATTTGGTCCTTCTATTATACTATTATATATTACCACCTAGGGGTAAGCATAGGTTAACTAGAATTAGGACTTACCTAACCTAATAAGGTGGGCAGGGCAGGGCAGGGCAGGGTTACCCAAGAACCTAGAACTGAAAAACCCAGAATCATGGTTTTAGTTCTGTTCGGTTCTCTATTTAGGTAAAAATTTTAAGGAATTGATGGTATTTTAGTTTGGCTCAGTTCCACCCTTAACTCATACCAAACTTACCCATGATCAATCCTACTACCATCATATGTGCTAGCTACTTTTACTCTCGTTTTTTTTTAACAAACAGAAAAAACGAAAGAAAGAAAA
Organism: Aquilaria sinensis; assembly: GCA_005392925.1. NCBI lineage: Eukaryota > Viridiplantae > Streptophyta > Magnoliopsida > Malvales > Thymelaeaceae > Aquilaria > Aquilaria sinensis. The sequence goes on along the minus strand of SMDT01003191.1, from coordinate 692,014 downwards.
CGGGAAATTTGGTTTTTTACTTATTATTAATTAAATGAAGCTGAATGAAAAAGTTAAGTATTAGTGTGTGTTAGTTAGGGTTAGAGTTAAATAGCAAAAGAGAGTAGGGCGGGGAGAGTGAGGATGGTGGAATAGAAATGAAAGAAATGAATAAATAAATAAATAAATAAATAAAGAGACGGTACACAATGGTGGGACTGGTTTCCAAAAAGAGGTGATGGGAATGGGGACCTGTGGCCTTGGCTGCCCCTCTGCCCTCGTATGTTATGTTTCACGTACCCATCCGTCAAAATCACCACCTACATAAAATAAAATCTCTCTCCACACACGTCCCTTTCTTGTTTTATATTTTCCTCTAGACATTTGCTTGTGATTCTATATTCTACCCAACCCCACCCCATCCTACCCTTCTGTTATAAGTTGCAGATCACCCTTAATTTTAGTTTTCTATTATTTATTAAGCTCCAATAGCATCTCTAATATTTTTTCTGTAATTTCTGTAAAATAGCAAAATTAAAATTAAAACTTATATAATTTTTCTATTCTAACTCCAACAGCTTCCCTATTTTATCAAGTTTTACATTTATTATATAACAATTAAATATTATACATTAAAGTAAATTCAATTTAATGGCTAGTTTACTTATTATAATAATTAAATATTCTATATTTAAAATAAAAATATTTTATATTATTGAGGACAAGTTAGAAAAGCCAAGGCATTAAAGGGGAAATAGGGCAAAAAATGAATTGGGATATGAAAGATGAGAGAAAACAATAAATTTTAGAATTTTTACAAATATAGGAAATCAACTCTGCTCGAGAAGCTGTTGAAGTGAAAAAAGATTCAATATTTTCTAAAATAAAGAAAATTTATAAAATAAAAAACTACTAGAAATGCTCTAATAATTCAAGTTCCTAATTTATTGCTGGGTTGGTAGCTTCCATGCATGAGAAATACTAATCAATTTCAAGGTTTTCAATTAACCGGCCCGGCCCGTAATTTCACTTTCTTTTGTCCTTATTATTTAGAGTACCTTGTAATTATTTGGGTTTATCTTACATATTAACGACTAGCTAGTTTAACTATTTTTTTGTGTGATCATGCTATTGTTATGCCTGGAAAAAGGTCAATTAATTTTAGAAGGAAGCCAAGTGTGCAGTTTTTTTTTTTAAATTCCCGTTATGCATTTTTTTAATGCTCTTTATGTCATATGCATATGTACCGGTAAATAAAAACTATATGTCACGTTTGCATTCATGTGCCGCGAACACATATGTATGTAATATGTATGTTAATGCAATTCATTTTTGAGACATGAAAAGTGAAGCTTGTTTTACAATGGGAGCTTAATTTAACTGAGGATGTTTGGGTCCATTGGTCAAATTTAACTGAAGATGAAGGGAAGCCTTGCAGGATGGAAGTCGAATTTGTTGTTTCCTGGGGCTAAGATCACGCTTCTTAAATCGATTCTCTCACGCTTGCCTTTGTTCTTCTTTTCTTTGTTCCATTGCCCGCCTGGAGTGAAAAAAAAAAAAAAGAAAGAAAAAAATTAAATTGGAATTGATCAGAAACCACTTTCTTTGGGGAGGTTTTAGGGAGAGCTGAAAGATCCATTGGGTGGCGTACATGGAGTAGAGTCCAGGTTCAGAAATCCTAAAGGAATTGCTTGCATTGATCAGCTCTGTCCACTTTGCAAAGGATCGCATGCAGGAAACAATGCAGTAGTTGTTTCTTCAGTGCATCTATGCAATTCGCCTATGGCTTGCAGTTCCTGCCTGCCCGTGGGGCGGGCAATTTAGAAGTTTCAGCAATCTGGAACAACTCTTCGTGCAGCCTCCAATCCATATCTTCAGGTTCCTCGAATTTGTTCAAAGTTTGGGACTTGATGGTAAACACTGTGCTTTAGTGTTTGTGGAATGGATGTATAGCCATAAATAATAAACGGGTTTAATTTCAACAATGTATCTCCCAACAGTTTGGAGTTATTTTATCTTCGGTCCAATCATAGTCATTCTTTCGGTTAACTAAAAGGCCAGCAAGGGAGAAGGTATTCTTTGACTTGAGGTGCCTGAACCCCTCTGCATGTTGTTAGTCTAAGTCTTGGTTATGGCCTTCTTTTTCTGCTCATCAGTTGTATTTGGGTGCATGTTTAAGTGGTGACCCTCTTTGTATTTTTCTAATACAAGTCTTTTGTTGCTGATCAAAAGGAAAGTCCATTGGTCAAATTAATGCATATCATGTTATAAACAAAACCAGATGTCAGTTGGTTGGGTTGCGAACAAGAAACTCTACTTCCGGAGGTTGAAGAAATGGCTAAGCTAGTTTTAATTTAATAGCAACCATGCACCATGAATATATACGAATTAGAAGTATCCATCCAGATCCAGTGTGTGTGTGTGTGTGTGTGTGTGTGTGTATATATATTGTTCATATAGTAATTACAATATTTACTATGTCTAAGACTGACTTTTCCTGCCGTTTGTCCTTACATGGAGTAGTAAATATCCTTGATTAATTTTTGGCTTAATTAAGATTAGGATTTCAACTCTAAATGGTAACAATATTTTTATGTTGAGCCTAATTAAGTTTAGGAAAAATATATACTTTCTCCCTCCTAATATAGATTATAGGTTTTTTGGGGTATGAAGATTAAGATATGTGTAATTTATGTTATCTTTTTTATTTTTTTTCCTTAAAGCCAAAATAAACAAAATAATATGTTTTTTTTATTTGTATAGTAAGAGTTTAAATGAGAATTATAAAAAGAATATATTATTTTTTGGGTTTTGTACAGTTCTTGGATTTTATGTAGAGAGAATTTAAATAAGGGTAGTAAGGCAAATTAAATGTTAAAAACTTTCTAAAAAAAAAATAACTCATTTCTTTTGAAATAGAAAAAAAAATTATTTGTTATTCTTTTTGAGCCAGAGAGTATATATATATATTATTATTATTTTTAAATGAAGAAACACAGGCTTAATTTACACAGGAGAAAAGGCGGGAAAAGAGAGGAAGGCTGTCAGCTGGGGAGGGGAAAAAAATTAAAGAAAAGTAGTACTTGGAAATGAAACTGTCAAAAGTCAAAGCCTTTCCATGTTTGCAGAGGGAGAGGGAGAGAGATTGTTTTAAAAAGTGACATGCACCACCATGATCAGACTGAGACTGGAGATCTGGAAACATCAAAGATTCCCACACATCAGAAGCCTCTTATGCAAGACCCTGTTTGTTACTAATTAACTCTTGGCCTTCTACCACCTCCACCTGCAGCTGATTAATTCCCAATAATAAACCTTGCTTAATTCTTAATTAACAGGACAAGACAATTACTTTGGTGTGCCAACGCCAAGGCTTCTGTATTTAATTACGTACTTTGGTGGCTAGTTAAGGGTTACAATTAGGAAAGAAAAGCATCGATCGCGAGACCGAGAGGAGAGGGACGAAACTGAGAAATTCAAAGGAGAGGGGGGTCCTAGGCAGCTAGCATTACACAGAAATTGAGAGGAATGAGTCGAAAGTATATAGATTTTTTTTTTCCGGCGAACACGTGACGCTGGTCGACAAAAGCATGGAAACTTCATATCAAAGGCCCTGATTTGCTGAATATTTTGATCCTCATAATATCATGTACTGATCCAACACACGCCACGTGTCATGTCGTGTGTGCCAGGGAAATGAGCATGTGACCGGAGCCTTCTGAAATCAAGATTTGCTGCAGCTCTCACGTAGTTATGTCCCAAACAAGCAACAAAAAACAATACGCGAGAGAGATCCACCCAGATTTGCTTCCTTCCCTATCAGTAACATTCATCTTAACCCAATCTTTCTTATCATTATTCTCAACTCTCACTTAATTTTCAAACCTTAATTAACTTCAGGTTAATTGCAAGATCAATTACTAACACATATATATATGTATATGTGTGTGTGTTTTACTGCTTTCAATTACTAGATAATTAGTTGTTTAGCTATCACTTGCCATAGAAACTTTTTAGCCACCAACTTTAATTAAGCCAAAGGTTTTACTAGCTCCAGTGGCTGCATGGGCATACATTCTTCAAAAAAAAAAAAAAGGGAAAGAAAAGAAAACAGTCGGTCTTTCTCAAATTAATTAACCATAACCAACTCCATATTTTGCAATTTAAAATGTACTAAAATCTTACTATATTAACAAACAAAAAGCATATCTCTCCACAAACGCCCTTTCAAACAAACAAACAAACAAACTCAGTATCCACAATTTTTCAACCCCTGCATATATAGGATTTAATAACCAGTTCATCCAAGAGCAACAAAATTTTGCACCTCTATTAAGTAGCCGGAAATGACATAATACTTGAATATCATTTAAAACCTGCATCACTGAGGCCTGAGCATTGTTAAATACCACTTGACAGGTTAAGCATAACTCTCCATACCACAGGTTAAGCAAATGTGGGTATAGGCTTTTGTGTGTTACTCTCATCATATGACAGGTTAAGCAGAACTCCTCGCTCATACGACAAAACCCAAGGACTTGAAGGGAGTATGTGAAGAATGTTGCATTCATATAGATGTGTTATTCTATCTCCCATACATATAAATATTGTCTTGGCTTGATGAGTTATTATAATACCTAGATGGTTCGTCACAATAACGATTGAGTCTATATATACCATGCATTTCATTGGTCACCCAACCGTTATTATGACAAACTATATATCATAGATGAGTTTTCATTTTTCTTTGCCTTTTCATCAATGGGCGGGTGCGATATATGATCCCAACGGGTACAGGTATAAATAATAGTGATCTCAAGTGATTATAAAACCATATCTCCCAATTACGTTTTTCGACTTATCACTTAGTAAAACTAATCTTGATAAAATCTTCAATAATATTCTTAGCATGCATTTTTCCAAATTAAATGGAATATACGTACTGTTTTATTTAGCAAGGGCATTGATGAATAAATAAAAATTGGAAAAATGATATTGTTTCCCAACCCTAGGTAGGCAGAGAAATCCGACTTATTGAGAGGAAAATTGATAATTAATTTAAATTGTCCACTAAATAGTAAAAATCTATGATACTGTTTAAATTTGTGAAAAGAAAATTATCAAATAGCCTAAATGATATTCCACAAAACTTAATTATAGATAGTATTTTGAAAGTTAACGAATTCAAACTGTTCGATAACCATCTTCTAATACATTTAAATTGTGCTGTGATTTTTTTAACAGTTAATAAATTACATAATCTTTTTAATTTTCCTATTTGTAAAATATATTTTTGTATTAACTTACACCCAATTTGTTTTAACTTAAGTCGATTGACTTCAAAATAACTTATGTTTATTCTTACATCATTTTTATCTAAAACTAATTTTAATTAAAAATCAATATTATGTAGTTACAATAATTCATTGAAAATTCATTTTTTGTAATCTAACTAAATTTTTTTATGAATTCTTCCTTTTAGTTGAAGGCATTAAAAAGAAAAAATTCATAAAAATTTAACAACATTATAAAAATTTACTTGTAAATGGATTATTGCATTTACATAATATTTGTTTTCAAATGAAATTGATTTCAAATAAAAAAAATATAAAATAAAAAATAAATCAGTTGACTTAAGTGAAAATCAATTGGTCCTTAATATCACCAATAATTAGAGACTAACATGTAATAAATTATAAAAATTTAAAATTAATTTATAAATAAATAGAGGATGATGACTTATTTACAATATAAAGTAAAGGTTGAAAACACGCATGTATTCGTAAATAAAATTTATTGCAGCAGACAGCAGTGTTAGGTAATGAATCATGAGGGCTGGGTTGCAACCGCGCATAAGTACAACTCACTGGGTTAGCCAACCGTAGGGTGCCACGTAAGGGAATTTAGGCATGGCCAGAGATGGACGTGGGAGTTAGGAATCATGCCAGCAACAGGTAAAGTAGAATGTGTCAATTAGTGATGTTTGGAATTCAGTGTGTAACTGAGAAATTAAGATTGACATGAGAGGCGACATTAATTGGAACTAATTAGTTTTAAAAAAATGGATATGAATTACTTTCTTTATTTTATATTATTTAAAATAGTTGATTTTTAGCCATAGTTTGATTTAAATTTATTTATATTATTGATTGTTAGAAAAAAAAATTAAAAAAATATATTTGGAAACTATAGGTTTTTATTTATCATTTATATAAATTTTTTTATTTATATTACTAAAAATTGAAAATAAAAAATCATAGATTAATTGTTAAAAATTGAGTGTTTTAAAAAATATGGGACAGAGAGAGTATTTGTTTATTTATTTTAAATCCTGAAATCAATCAATAAATAGATAAATTATACTACTACTACTACTAAATAAGGTGGAATATAAAAAAAAAAATGGACATAATTAGAGAAAGAAAGGAAAATGATGGTGGTCATTTTCGGGTGAAAAATGAGAAGTTATGGAGGGATGGACGGAGGGTGATTAGCAGGGAGGGGAAGAGTGTCCTAAGAAAGCACATGGAGATGTGCAAAGAGGGAAGCACAACAAGGCCCACATTGTTAGCTCAAAAACAAGCACACTCCTTGAAGCGCACTTGAGTTCCAACCCCAACTTGGGATGGGACACGACACATCCCCTCCCCACAACAACAAAATTTCCTCTCTCTCTCTCTTTCCCCCATATGCTATTGCTACTTAGCTAACTTGTAATTATTTTTCATTACTACTTTTTTTCACCCCACCCCAGTAAATATCCTTGACTTCACTTGTATTCTCCAATTTGTTCCCAACCAATTAAGACAAAACTCCTCAAATGGTAGTATATATGTGACATTTATAAGTTAATGTATGCGGTTGGTTGACTGTTAAAATCTTAGTGATTTTTTTTTTTGAAAAAAAAAATTCAACTTCTAGATAATCGCCGCGTGTCTAATGATCCAAGTGAATTGTTCAGCCCATGATTAATATTGAAACCTGGTAGACACAAATCAAGTAGCAAGGCAGTAGTACTTAAAGGGGGTGTGTAAGACAATACAAGATACTAATTACTAGTTGCCCATACACGACCGACCCGGTGACATCTCTAAGGTTACTCACTCAAGTTTAATTAATTAATAAATTGTTTGCTTAAAAACTGAACCCCCAAGTCCTCTGCTCTCTCCAACGCACTTGTCTTCTTCGCAGCCAACATCACTGTCTATGCTATTCTACTTGCTCTCTCTCTCTCTCTCCTCTTGTGGGTGTGGGGTGTGGGTGTGTCCCTACTCCTCCTCTAGCTTCTCCCTCCTCTTTATAACCCCTCTTATCACTTTCTCTGCTTCTAATTCATCTCTCTTCTTCCACATCTATCCCACTGCTCCTCCTGCCTTCCTGCCTGCTCTAGCGCGCTAGCGCTTTTCTGTTCCCTTCCCAACACTATTCATCTCACTTACGTCCTTCAACTCTCTTCAACCACATTATTCAACCCTGCACTTCCATTGCCTGCATTTCGCTCCACCTTGGTAGCTGATTATTAGCTGCTCAGCATATTAATTAGTTGTTCATACCTCCCCATTTGCGTGGCTAGTGGAAGAAGATGTCTAGTAGAAGGTCGAGGCAGTCGTCGAGCGCGTCCAGGATCAGCGACGATCAGATCATCGACCTCGTCTCCAAGTTGCGCGACCTTCTTCCTGAGATTCGCGATAGGCGTTCCAACAAGGTATTTAATTGTAATTAATTTCCTTCACTAGAAAAAGGAAAAAAAAAAAAAAAGTAGCTGTTCTTCCTTGCTCTTTATTTTTCAGGTCAGCCATAACTAACACGTTACATATATATAATAATATTCATATGTATATATGCATATTTATCTTCTGTTTGAACTGATTATATGTTGCCGGAAAAGTAATAAAGACTAAGAGCTAGCAATTTTGAGCATGTACCGCCATGAACAGGGCTCTGGCCTTTTTGTTTTGTTTTTTTTTTCCCCCGTGCGAACAGTAGAAACGGTTAAAATAATATGGGAGCCTCTCTCGTCTCGGGGGGAAGAAAGTTTGAAAAACTTGACCCGGCGGGGGCGGTTGTCAAGGAGACATGATCTCATGTGTTCAGGTTTCCTCTTTGACTCGCACCACTTCCCATCTTCCACATTATTCCAATAATTTAATAGCCTCTTTTTCAATAACTTCGGTTATTATCGTTACTTTTTAATTTTAGTTTCACTATTACATCACATGATGAGCTCCCATCTTCCCTTGACGCTGTCTTCCCGGCCCATGAAGACAAACTCAACCTGTCACAACGTTACTATTTACACTAGATCCGGTCCGTCCATATTGTAGCTGTAACTGCACCTTACTTTGTGATTACTCATAAATAATAATGCATTAGTAGTTGTTTAAACTTTTAATGCCAAACTACCGGCCATCAAGCTAAGCTACAACTATATATCCATCCATGTCTCTTAACTTTGGTGAATAATAATATGTGTCCTTAATTTCAATGATGATAGATCAGCTTGACCAATTGGGTCGATATCGGCGTGCTAACACATGTACTATGTATTTTGAAAACCTACACATGCTTTTTGTCATGATTTTGGTATTAACTAATTAATGCGTATTATTTATCAGCATAATTAATTAATTAAGATGTACGTTCATATGTATTTAAATGAACGCAGGTATCTGCTCCAAAAGTCCTACAAGAGACCTGCAATTATATCAGGAGCTTGCACCGGGAGGTTGACGACCTAAGCGAGCGGCTCTCCCAGCTGCTCGCCACCATTGATGCTGATAGTGCCGAGGCAGCCATTATAAGAAGTTTGATTATGTGATTTCCCTTGATATATATTCTAGGTTCCATGATATAATTATTAAATTAATGGGGCTTGGCTAATTAAGTTTATAAGAAGCTCAATTAATTAATTGCGATATCATATCCTTACATATATAATATATATTTATTTGACTTTGTTCTGTAGTTAGCTAGGTTTTGATCGCTAGATCAAACGTGGGTTATATATTTAGGTTAATGTCAGCTAGCTTGAGTTTGAGATGCCCAGTGTGATAGGGCGTTGTAATTAAAGTTTCTATATAATAAAAGCATCTACTACTATACGGATCTTCTCTTTTTCGATTTTCTTTCCATAAGTTCATCAAACAAATCGCTAATTTTGGAAGAATAATTTTATTTTTAACGGCAAGCAACGAGAAAATTTATTAAAAAAAACCAAATACACCTAACAACCAGCTAGTTGCTTCCAAAGCTTATGAGCATAGTAACTTTATATTACAAGTTGAATTATCATCGTAAACTCTTGGATTTTAACACTTAAAACATTGGTCTAGTCCTTTAGATATGTGGTTCTTATTAATCAAGAGATACAAAATTCAGCCTCTCGCTCTGCTTTAACTTCTATCCCATGTACCAGAAAAGAACTATTGGATTTTATATTTAGTTTCTAATATAATAACAATATGCTATCAATTGAGATACATTTAATTAAGGGAAATTTACAAATATCCAATGGTTTGTCCAAACCTACAGTTACCCTTTGTATAATAGAAAACCATAGCTGCCTCCCCCTCCAGCTAACCCTGTCAAGCCAACAGTTTGGTGGTGGGCCTCATTGCATATGAAGATTTGCTAAACCAAAGTTCCAAATCCTCCAGTCAATTTGAAGTTTTTCTAAACCAAAAATGCCCCTAGGAATCCAACTAAAAGAATCGGATCACAGCAAGTTCCAAATCCTTCAATCAATTCGAAGTTTTGCTAAAATGAAAATGCCCCTAGGAATCCAACTAAAAGAATCAAATCATAGCAAGTTCCAAATCCTCCAATCAATTCAAAGTTGTTAAATTAACAGCACCAATGAAGCCTAGCTCTTTGTCGTCGACCAAATTGTCAAATTCACAATTGCAATCGAATGTTTTCAGTGTTTGGATAGTTTCCATAAACCATTTGATGGCCCCACTAGTTCTTGACTTTAATTTTTGTTACAGTAGCTTTCAGGCAAATGAATCCATTTTTTGCTGACCAATCTTGCTCATCGTTTCTTCGATTTTTGCCTACAACCGCCAGGTTCCAAATCCTCTACCCCATATTCCTCCCCCATGCTATCCACCACTCACCCAAAAGCGTACACATGTCCAATTAACCCCACTCTCTCCCCCCTCACCAAGTGCTTGTATGCCAAGATAGAGGATTTGTAGAACAGGTGCAAGGGTTAGCAAGTACAAGGGTAGGGAAGCTCTATTCAATGGCTCTTATGCATGTGAATATAAAGCATGTGGCTATTGAATTTGTTCTCCAAGTATAGCTAATATCATATCTTTGGATTGTCTAACTCTATAACAAGCCAATCCAGCCATGATTTCAAGATCTGTGAAGTCGTGGGCTCTTGCCCGATGCTCTCATCGGAGTCCACCGGTTGAATCCTCATATAGGAAGGCATGGTTGAGGTCGATCAATAAATTATTTAAAGCAATTAGCTCCAATGTTATGCTGAAATCATTAAGCCAATTTTTTTCTGGTGTTGATGATTTTTGTTCTACTGATCGCTTCAATCTTCCATCCTCCGATTGGCACTTCTATTCTTTTGCCTTCCAAAAGAGATTGTCGGTTGCTTGCTATTAATGAGAGAGGAAAGATCAAGTTGAGCAGATGGCCTCAAAACCCAGCAACTTTGGAGTTTTTTGGTTGCTTGTTAATGATTAGATGGTTTGGAGTGTTTTTTGGGCCAGGTGCAGTTTTTTGGTTTTTTCTAGAGTTGATGGTTGCCATTTTGAGGGCATCTTTGTGTTTTAATTGATACCAAGCAAATGGCGTGACGAGGTTAGCTAGAGAGGGTAGCAATTGTAGGTCTTCTATTATACAGGAGGTAACTGTAAGTTTTGGCAAACAACAGGGGCATTTGTAAATTTCCCTTTGATTAATGGATAATATCAAAAGTTAAGAGTACTGGAGAAAACAACCAACAACATTACCTAGTCCTCAACCCAACACCCAGCATAATACTGAGGCTAAGGAGGACTTTTGTGGAGGTTTGGAGTTTGACTTTAGCATCCCCATTTCCAACATCATGTCACAAATAAGCTGCACTACTAAAAAAACCAACTTTTCCAACAGCCTAACTTCCAACGGGCTAAACGTTGGAGAATATCCCACGGCTTAAGCCGTTGGAGAAAGAGGAAAAAAATTTCCGACGGCTTGACCGTTGGAAAAATTAAGAAATTGAAAATAAGATGTATTTCCAACGGCTTTTAGCCGTTGGAATTAATTATAATGATTTTAAAGTTGTTTCCAACGGTCTAAGCCGTTGGAAAATTAAGTTACAGAAATCAGCGTTTTGACTAAGTTTGAAAAATTTGAAAACTTGAATTATTTCCAACGGCCTAAGTCGTTGGAAAATGAAGTAACAGAAATCATGGCTTTCAGTAAGTTTGAAATTTTGATTTAAAAGTTGTTTCCAACTGCCTAAGCCGTTGGAAAATGAAGTTACATAAAGCAGCGGTTTAGGTAAGTTTGCAAATTTTGAAAATGAATTATTTCCAACGGCTTAGGCCGTTGGAAAATGAAGCAACAGAAAGCATCGTTTTCTGTATGTTTGAAAATTCATGGCTTTCAGTAAGTTTGAAAATTTTGGGAAATTTTAATTTTAAAGGGCCGTTGGAAAATGAAGTATCAAGAAGCGTCGTTTTTAGTAAGTTTGAAAATTGTGAGAATTTGAATTATTTCCAACGGCCTAAGCCGTTGGAAAAATGGAATTTGAAAATGCACCGTTTTAAGTGAAAATTTGTAAAGGTATGGAAATTATTTCCAATGGACTAAGCCATTGGAAAACGTAAGTTCAAAACGCACTGTTTAAGTTATTATTTTCCAACGGCCAAGGCCGTTGGAAAATTCGCAATTAAATCTTCCCCAAGCTCGTGTCTTCGTCTTCTTCGTCTGCTTCCGTCTTCGTTCTCTATGCTCTCTTCCTTCGCTCTCTCTCTCCACACGCAGACACAGCACCTTCCTCAAGTCTCCCAGGGCTGGATTAATGTCGCTCAGAGGCTGATTTCTTGGATCTGGTGGTCTAACTCGTAGATCTGTAGGTAAGTGTGAAAAATTTTGGTTTTGTTCGTTTCGGGTTAAATTTTTTTTTTTGTTTCAATTTTCATGGTTTTTTGTTTAATAACTCTAATGGGTGTAATTTTTTACTTGTTCTAGCAGATTGGAAGGAAGAAAGAACGCATTTGAAGGAAGGATTTTGAGGTATTTTCGTTTATTACGTATTTTTATAATTTTTTAAATTATTTATCCAAAAAATGCTTTAAATATTTCTTATGTGATTTGAAGTGGTTCATGGTTGGATGTGAAGATTTGCTAGAACACCCATTAGAATTTTTAATTTTTACCCATTTTGTTAATTTTTTTATTATTTTCGGGTTTTTAGGGTTAATTTTACAGTATTAGTTAAATTAATAATATTTAACTGGGAATATGTTTATAAGGTTTTAAGTTTTGGAATTAGTAGAAACATTCAAAGTAGTTATACTTTGAACGTTTTTTGATTGATTAAAATTTACCTTTAATAAAATATGTGTGAATAATAAGAATATTAATAACAAAAAAAATAATAATAATAGTATTATGAATAATAATAATAATAGTAATAACAATAATAAATAAATAATAATAATTATACTTAGAGTAGTAGTAGTACAATAATAATAATAATAATAATAATAATAATAATAATAATAATAATAATAATAATAATAATAGTAATGGTAATATTAATAATACTATGTAAAAATAATAATTAAAATAGTAATTATTGTACAAAGGTACGAGCTAAAATAAAAATCATAATAATGATATTAATTAAAAGTAATAATAATAATAATAATAATAATAATAATAATAATAATAATAATAATAATTTAAGTAAGTTGAAGTATACTCAGAGTAGTAGTTAATAATAATTTCAGTAATAATAATAATACTAATAAGTAAATTAGTAATTATTATACTAAGAGAAGTTATATAATGATAATAATAAATATAATTAGTAATAATAAAAATAATTAAAATAATTAGTATTACATAAGAGTAGTATAATAATAATAATAAAAAAAAAATTAAATAATAATAATAATAATTAAAATAATTATTATTATAGTAGAACTTTAATAATAAAAGTAATAATAATAATACTAATAAATATACTAATAATAATTTTCAATAATTATTATTATTGAAAGAGAAGTATGCAAATAATAATAATTATTATTATTATTATTACTTAAAATAATTACTATTATACTAAGAGTGGTAGTAGTAATAATAATAGTAACAATAATCATAATAATATTAATTAAAATAAGTATTATGAAACTTAGATTACTATAATAATAATTATTTAAATAATGATGTATTGTTCGATGACAACAAAGACAATAATAATATAACTATGAATAATAATAATTATTATTATATTAATAATAATAATTATTATTATTATTATAATAAATAAAATAATTACTATTATACTAAGAGTGGTAGTAGTAATAATAATAGTAACAATAATCATAATAATGGCTAATTAAAATAATTATTATGAAACTTAGAATACTATAATAATAATAATTATAATAATAATTATTTAAATAATGATGTATGGTTGGAAGAGAACAAAGACAATAATAATATGATTAATAATAATAATAATAATAATAATAAACCCAACAAGAGTAGTAATAATTATAATAATAATTATCTATACTATGGATGGAATGCCATCTTATGCTATGTATATTTTGGAGTTATTAATATTTGGTGTTGAATTTGCTTTCGGATTTGATGTGCATAATAAGCATGACACATGAAAAACTATGTTTGTAAAATTTGAAAGATGTGGGCTTCTCGGTTGACATGAATTAGAATGCCACACTTGTTGAACTCACACACCCTAAACACTTAAGTATAATAGTGTCTATGCCTTGCTGTTGTTGCATGTAACCTCATCAGCCTGTCCTTGAAATGCAAGTAATTGACTATAACAAGTGGACATACCCTCCCAGGCCTTAGCCTCATGAATAGTAGAGTAAATCAAGTATAAGAAGTATGGCCGAGCCATAAAGAAGTAAACCACTATAGTTGTGTTAGAGGTACCTAGATGATAGTTCTTCGAACTATAGATGAGTAGTAGTAAAAATATTAATTTTAATTCAGTGAAATATTAATGCATGGCATTAATTATAATATGTTGGCTATTAATATATAATTTCCATTGGTAGGACTCCATGGAACAAGAACGTAGTTGGATGTATAGTAGTCTTTATTTACCTGGGCGAGTTGGGTACAAGGAGGAGTGGGAGACAGGGGTTGAGCAGTTCATAACATTTGCTTGTAGTAATCCAGGTCATATGGATGGGAACAAAATACGTTGCCCATGTAGGAGATGTAAAAATTTGAGGTTTAAGGATTGTGATGATGTTAGAGTGTATCTATATAAATGGGGATTCATGCCTTATTACACTAACTGGACAGCTCATGGGGAGCCGTTTAAGGACCCGTCTGATCAGCCGTTTGATAATTGTGGTTGGTATGAGCATGCTGAGTGTAGTTCACATGTAAACCCATATGTTCGAATGATATTTGATGCAGTTGGACCAAGTTCCCATCAGAATTTTACTGAAGTCGATGAACAACCTAATGAAGGTTTTAGACGGTTTTCTGATTTATTGTACTCGGCGACTACACCTCTTTGGGATGGATGTGAGACGCATTCTGAGCTATCTGCTGCAGTTCGTTTGTTAAACCTTAAAGCAGAATATCATAAACTAAGAGGGTGTTATGATGGTATTGTGGCATTGATGAAAGAGACACAGCCAAGTGAAGCAAGATGCCGTCGAATTGGTATGAGACGAAGAAATTAGTTTCACAACTTGGTCTTGCGCATCTAAAAATTGATGCTTATGTTAACGACTGCATGTTGTTTTGGAATAATGATAAAGAAGCGTCACACTGCAAGTTTTGTGGTGAATCTCGGTTTAAGCCGAGAAAATGTGGACGGGGTAAACATAGACCAAGAAAGACCATGCACCATTTACCACTAACTCCTTGCCTTCAGCAACTATATGCTTCACTTTCAACTGTAGAGTACATGAGGTGGCACAGTGAGCATCGATCCGAGCCAAATGTTTTAAAACATCTTTCAGATGGGGAAGCATGGAAACATTTTGATTCAACGTACCCGTGGTTTGCCACAGAGCCCCGAAATGTTCGCCTTGGTGTATGTTCTGATGGTTTTGTTCCGTTTGGAACCTCTGGTAAACAATATTCATGTTGGCTGGTCATCGTTACACCGTATAATTTGCCACCGTGGATGTGTATGAAGAAACCATATATGTTTTTGACTTCATTGATACCGGGCCCTCGGAGTCCACGTCAGAACATTGACGTCTATTTACAACCTCTTATTCATGAATTGAACCAGTTGTGGGAAGATGGTGTCCAAACATGGGATGTATCACTTAAACAGAATTTTCAGCTCCGTGCTTCAGTTTTGTGGACCATCAATGACTTCCCGGCTTATGGGATGTTGTCAGGTTGGATGACTCATGGGAGATTATCTTGTCCTATTTGCATGGAGCAAAGTAAAGCCTTCCAGCTTGAGCACGGGAGGAAAACTTCCTTCTTTGATTGTCATCGACAATTTCTCGAGTTGGATCACCCATATAGAAGAAACAGAGTTGGCTTTAAGAAAGGAAAAATTGAAAAATCATTGCCTCCTGAACGTCTTCCACTTGAAACAATATTTCAACGTATCTCAAATTTGCCATCTGTTGTTCAGAATGGAGAGGTTTTAACCATACCAGGTTATGGTAGAACACATAATTGGTCAAAAAGAAGTATTTTCTGGGAGTTGCCTTACTGGAAGAATAATTTAATCCGCCATAATTTGGATGTGATCCATATAGAGAAGAATGTGTTTGACAATATATGGAATACAGTGATGGATGTGAGGAATAAAACTAAGGACAACATGAAGGCTCGTAAGGACATTGAGATGTTGTGCAGTCGATCAGAGCTAAATTTAATTCCTCAAGCCGACGGTCGAGCATTTAAACCCAAAGCAACATTCACACTAAATTCACATCAGAGAACTGATGTGCTCAATTGGGTTAAAACACTTAGACTCCCAGACGGGTATGCATCGAACCTTGGGAGGTGTGTTGACAGTAATGTAAGTCATATGTCTGGTATGAAAAGTCATGATTGTCATGTAATGATGCAGAGGCTCCTCCCAATAGCCCTTCAAGCGATACCTGAAAATATATGGAAACCGTTGACTGAGTTAAGTCAATTCTTCCGTGATTTATGTTCTCCAGAGTTAGATGTGAATCACATGGTGGAGTTAGAAGCAAATATTCCAGTAATACTCTGCAAGTTGGAAAGAATTTTTCCACCTGCTTTTTTCGATTCGATGGAACATTTGCCGGTTCACCTTCCTTATGAAGCCAGGGTTGGAGGACCCGTTCAGTATAGGTGGATGTACAAGTTTGAGCGTTGTATGCATGACCTAAAAATGAAGGTATCAAATAAGGCTCATGTAGAGGGTTCAATTTGTGAAGCGTATCTAATTGAGGAGACCTCAACATTTTGCTCTCACTACTTTGAATCTCATATTCCACATATGGCAACTAGAGTACCTCGTAATGATGATGGCGAACAAAGACAATATGATGAATCGGTGTGGTCTATCTTTAGATACCCGGGTCGTCCATATGGTGTCTCAAGATATCGATATCTTGATGACAATGAATTGAGGGTTGCTACTGCATATGTCTTACTGAATTGTAAGGAGGTGAAGACGTACCTCGAGTAAGTGCCATAACACATATTTCCTTTATATATTCTACTATAATAATAATACTTTTTTTTCCTTTATACACTTTAATAATCTAGGTTTATGCTAAACGACCTCTATGTATATCTTCTAGTTTGTTTGTTGAGGAAGTGCGTATGCATGCACCAAATATAGCAATGTCAGACCTGGATGTCTACATTGAGAATAACTTTGCTACATGGCTTAGAAACTATGTAAGTTACCTACACTTTCATCTACTGTCATATTTTGCTTTCCATCGAAAGAAATATTCATAAACTTTATGATATGTAACTAGGTGAATGATGTGCGCAACAATATCACGGACCGCTTCTTGTGGGATGTTGGGTGCGGGCCATCACGTCGTGTTGAGACTTGGCCTGTTTATTTCATAAATGGGTACAAGTTCCACATTAGCGACTGGGGTCGCGACAAAGCAACATTTAACAGTGGCGTATGCATAAGGACTTCAGGATCAAGTGAGGTTGAATGTGATTTTTATGGGGTGTTAGAAGAAATCATTCAACTCGAATATCCTGGATGGCCACAGAAACATGTTGTATTGTTTAGGTGTGCATGGTTTGACCCTACTCCAGATCGTGGCACTCGGGTTCATAAACAATATGGTTTAGTTGAGGTTCGTGATGGTCGCCGATATGGGAAGTTTGACCCGTTCATTCTTGCCTCCCAAGCTGATCAAGTTTACTACACCCATTACCCAACAAAGTCACGTGAAAAAATAGGGTGGTTAGCCGTTTTGAAAATCAAACTTAGATGCATCGTTCATTATAATGTTAATGACATCGATGACGCATTTCAGGAAGATTTTGAAGGTGGCCTGAACAATCCACCCATAATTATGGATGACCCAATCGAGAATTTAGCTGAAACAGGAGTGGGGGAAGCTGTAGAGGATGACATGCTGAACAGGGAAGAAACTTTGGAACATGACAATGAATCTGAGGAAGAGGACGCCCTTGAAGCAAGTGATGAAAAAGATGAATTTGAATCTGGGGAAACTGAGAATAGCGATTCAGAGGCACAATCAGAGGACGATGACGTCCATTGACTTTCATGTTAACGTGCAATTACTTATAAAATGTAATGTGAACGTGGAATAACTTGTAATCATAATATGAGTACGTCTAAATTGACTGTGATGGGTGCATGTGCGAGAGCAATACTATTGGGCATAATTAATATTTGTAAAATGTTGTAAGGTTTTTAATCAAATTGCAGATGCCACCTAAAGGAGATGCGACGTATACACGTCGCCCAGGGAAAGACCTATTTCAGCAGTTCAAAGAAGTGTTAGCAGAGCCACTTCGCAGACATGAAACGGCAGGCCAATCGTATTCCCGACATTCAGCTTCGTGGCCTATAATAGAAGAAGATGTTCTTCTACATCCCACCCCTCGTACGGATGATATTGGTATTCCTCCACTCGGCCGTAGTGCCAGTCGATCGATTCCCGCACGTATACCTTCATCCGATGGAGGGAATTCCATTGGCCAGTCAGCGGTATCCGAAGCCCCGCATCAGGGTCACTTACGGATCACACCTCACGGTAACACGTAAGTAATGTATCATTTCAAAGAAGAATAGTTTATGTTACATACAGTTCATTATCTTCCAATGAAAACAAAATTGATTGTTTTCGAACATGTATTCCATATAGCTTCCTTCCATCAAGAGCAACACGGATGGTGACTAGATGCTTCACGACACACTTCAAGGAACATCATGATTGGACGAGCGCAAGCCCAGCAGATATTCAGGCGTGGTGGCGCGTATTTGAGGTTTGCACTTAAAGTACACATTGAATTTTCAACTTTACAAATCATGTTGATAACTAGCTAGACTTCTTATATTTTATTTAATGTCTAGGGTTTATGTGAGTGGGATCCAACCCACCATAATGAGGTTTATCGCGTTTGGCATATGATGGCGGCTAATCATTACAGAGGGACGCTGGGTGACATTCGCTGCGAGAAAAATCCTGAGAAACGACGAGCACGGGCATCATTTATGACTGACGCACAGTACGCAGCCATGGAGGAATGGTGGGCAACACCGGAATTTCATGAGAAATTGTCGAGGGGTAAGACAATACGAGCATCATCATCACAGTCGTCTAACTCTACTGATGGATGCAGTGCTACTTATGCAGGAGGATTTGTTTCAGTTACAAAACACCGAGAGCGAATGGTAAACGTTATGAAACTCTTTAACACATAATTCAACTTATTTATGGTGTAATAACTTTATTCATATTAACAACCAATGTAGTGTGAAAAAGATCCGGAGAAGAGGGACCCTGGCTTGTTCAAGGTTATGCAGCAAACTCATAAGAAAAAGAGCAAGGAATACGTCAACAGCCGTACTGTCGAAGTTGCGGTAATAATCATGTTATATTAAATTACCTATTTACGTACCAATAAATATCGACTTACTAATAAATGAAGTTGTACCCTTATGAAGGCGAAGGTAACTGCTGAGATCGAGGAACAAACACAGCAAATGGAAGAGGAAGGCGTCACACATGACATTGATGAGGCAGCGATAATGAGTGCAGCTGCAGGTGGAAGGAAGAAAGGGCGTGTATTTGGGCTTGGATCAGAACAACATGTTGTACTTGGACGACGACGACCAGGGAATATTCCTGCAGCACATGTTGATATCACTCAGACGCTGGAGTTCACTGAACAAGTTGAGCGAGTGGTTGCGGAGCATACGGCACAACAAGCATCATATTATCAGCGGAAGTTGGAGCGACTGAAGAGGAGACAACGAGCGGAGCTGGAGTACATATGTGAACGAGTTGGAATTCCTCCGCCCGCGCACCCAGACAATGATATTGATGCGTCGGGATCCGATGATGACTAGATTCAGGTATATCACTTTAGTTTCTGTGTTCATCAACAAACAAACACTTTTTAGGAGTCATAGAAGTATGTAATTTCAATTATATATGTTTTTATCTGGATTGTAACCATATTTGTGTCATGATATTGTAATTTCAATTGTGTATGCTTTTATGTGTATGTTATAACTATATGATCAAATGATATGATTCTGTACTTTCAATTGTGTATGTTTTTATTGACATTTACATCGGATTTTATGCACGTGCACCGGTTCAGAATGTGATTACATACGATACAATAATTTTCAACCGCCTAAGCCATTTGACGTTTAATGAAACGCATTCAAAATGGAATGGGAATATATAAAATATAAAAAACCTACTTTCCAACGGCCTTGGCAGTTGGAAAAATTTCTAACGGCCTTGGCAGTTGGAAACCAACATTTTCCATTTTCCGACTACCAAGGCCGTTGGAAAATGAAAAAAATTAAAAAAAAAAACATAGCCGTTGGAAAAATTCCAACTGCTTAGATTCCAACGGCTGACAGTTGGAAATTCCAACAGCCGTTATTTTGACCGTTGGAAAATTGACTTCCAACGGTGGTTTTTCCAATGTCTAATTTCCAACGGCTTACCGTTGGAAATTTCAAAATTTCCAACGCGAAACCATTGGAAATGGCCGTTGGAAAAAATGTGTTTTTTAGTAGAGCTGGTTCAATTTCCATTCAAGTTTTGAAAATATTGACATGCTTATTCCCTTTAATTACAGTATAGTATATATCATTATTCCTTTGTAAACTTGTAATGATGATTTTGAGTTAAAAAAAAAAATTGATGCCTCACCTAAATACACACGATGGATGACAAATTAAATACAATTTAGGTTTTGAATCCTTAGAAACCTACGCAGAAGATGGTTTATGTCGATATAACAACAACTGTAGCAAGAAGATAAATGACTGATCTGCAGTCAAGCATAACTTTCATTATGCTGATATTCCCCGAAGTTGGAGCTCAATTGGCACACGAAATCATGAAATAATTTAAAAAAACATTTTCTGATTTTTTACTATAAGATTCAATTATAAAAAAATGGACACGTGTTCAAACATAAAAAGAAAGTCAATATAGTATGACATGAATATGGTGTAATAAAATTAGAGGGAGTGGCATCCGGCCAACAGAGGGAAGCAAACTAATTCGAAAGATATATAAACATGTTTTGTGCTTGTAGGAAGTCGAAAGCAAGCCTTTTTGTCGGTAATTTGGAGTCAAATGGCATTATGTCAACGTTAAAGCAGCAAATCATGATTGTTGACTGATTTGATGGGAAGCTAATTCAATTTCTCATGATCATGCATATACATATATATGATAACCATCACGCTCATCCATTCCTGATCCCACTAGCTACATATGTCGATTCCCAAATATCCAATCGTAAAACCTTTTGCTCTCTTAATTCATTCTCAGTTATTTTGTATACAACGTAACAAGTATGTTCGGAGATTTAAAGAGTATTGTTTTTAATTAATAATTTTTCGATATATTAATGCAATTAAGTTTTAGTGTAAATGATTGCTTAATATCTCCCACCATCTTAGTTGGAGTGACAAAAAGACATTAGATCTTGGTTGAATCTTCTCTTTCACTCTTTTTTTAATATTTTTATAATACTTTGTTACTGAGTTCGTTATCTATCGATGTCAAATAAGTTGACATTTTCCTATTATATATGTGACTTTTTGATCTTTGTACTTTGTACTATTGATTCTGTGTAAAAAAGAAAAGATGGTTGCTTAATCCAAAATGGCGGTCACAGAGCCAAGAAGCTGACCAGAGTAAGGTTATATATCAACTTCCACCGGAACCGGCTTAATTTTGTGACTTCTTCAACTTTCAATCTTAAAAAGAACTTTTTAAGTGCACGCGTATTTATCAATTCATGAGGTATCTTCATGAAGCAATGGTTCAAAATTTTTGACGCTAAAGGTTTGGGTGGTTGCGATGAAATTATGAGTACCCTACGACTACGAGTATATGAGGAGTAGAAAAGCGCTTTCATAGCCAACTCAATTTGAAAATTGAAAATAGTCTGATACTTACCTTGAAAAGTTTTTGAGTCACAACTTAGCATTCTACATAAACGAGGGTTGTCTCCAAACTGATATATAGGGTTATTAAAGACTTTTTTCTTTATTATTCATATGCTTTACAAGATAAAAGTAATAAGAGATATTATATGCCTAATTTAACTTATACTCTGAACCACTCAATGTAAACTCATTTAGTGCTGACCATAAAGAAAAGAAATGCTTTACACATATAAGGACTTGAATACTGATCAGCCACATGAAACAATGATATTTATTTCAATTGAGTTATTAGGACCCATAATCAGCGATTCAAGCCTAAAAAAAATAAAAAAATTCGTTCCTTTTGTAGTTGGCTTTCCTTTTTCTCTCAACTTATAACCCGTAATTGATTTAGTACAAAAAACACATACGGTAGGTGTAGATGCATGTTTTATTATCAGATTGAGGATAAATTGAAAAATATTTCTACATCCCCAAAAAATTTAACAAAAGTAAAATTTGTACCTGTCAAATAATTAATGTGCTAATTCCATTTTTTGTCTTGATCAGCAAATAAAGGATAATTTATTGAAAACCAGTAAGATACTGGAAGATGATACAAAGAGCAATAACCAAAGTAAAGTCTAGATCATAGGCCTACAAGCCAGAGATAGGATTCAAAGCCCGGTGATCAAATGAAAATTTCCCACAACCTGCTCTTTTCAAAATCCAAAAGAAAGATAGGGATTGTATTGTGGATCAGAACACTTGAAACTCCTGTGACTTGTTATTAAAGATGAGACTGTTTCTGACTCGCCATATTATCCAAAGCCCAGCTTTTACTGTTAGGTCCCAAGCTTTTGCAACATCTCATGAATTTCTTGAGGAACACAGAAGATGACTGAAGAGCTCATGAAGGTTAATATTAGGACCGGGGAACTGTACCCCAACATTTTAGAAAAAGATGATTTATATCCTCAAGCCAAACCTTACAGCAAGCGCTGGAGAGATCACTGCATTGAATTCCCCTAACTGATAGGTTATCTCTTGTAGTCGATCCTGGGTTGCACGCCAAACAAATTACAAGTCCACCTTAGTATTGACTGGGCACCAAGAACTCCACAGGAAGCTGTAGTTGATGGAAGTTGCAGTCACCAACTGTGAATCGGCCACCTTTTTGGCTAAGGACTTTACAGTGAATGCACCATTGCTATTGAGTGTCCATGTAAGAGCATTTGCATTTGTAAGAAGTGCTCCTAGTTCCTAAGCTTTATAGGCCTCCCCATCTCTTAAGTCCCTATCCCTAAACCCATGTGTCTTCCTCCCAAGTACGTACCCATATCAGCAACAAACACTAATATAATAATGCTAGATCCGCTGGAGACCTTCTCTTTGTCAGACCCATCTACTTGAAGGTTCTGTTTAGTATTAATGTCAGTAATTAACATTAGAGTGAAAAAGTTATCCAAGTAGTGGTGGATCCAAATATTTTAAAAAGGAAGGTCCATATACACATACAAATATTAAACTCACTATTAAATATAAAAAAGCTTATAAATTTTTATATGTAACATAAAATCTAAACTCATGCAATATAATGATGAAATTTTTTTTTTTGGAATAAAATTTGAATAGTGTTTGAACTTAAACATCTATTTTGTCCATCATTGGTCAAACGACTATGACACAAATTATAAAATTATAGTATGAATTATGGAGAAGATGATTGAGAGTTGCATATTGTATAGAATATGAAAGAAAAATATTCCTTTTAGTATTTAAACTTGTACATTTCTTACCACATGGCTTCTAGATTTTTTCTTGTATTCAATCAGCTCCTTTATTTTTCCATATGTTTAAACAAAAAAGAGAGCAATAAGATGTTTAAAGTCTAGCTGAGAAAATGTATGAAAGTTGAGGGAACAGTATAGATTTTTTCCATTAGAAAATTATTAGAACATAAAAGAAACTAACTCCCTTTTTTATTTTTTTTTTTACTCATAATTATCTACCTACTAAGTTAAGGGTTTAAGGATTTCAAGGGAAAGGGTTGGGGCATCTCAAACTTAGGCCGGTGGCATGGGAGGAAAGCCTCCTTGCCACCGCACTAGGATGCAGAGATCCTTTTTTGTTTTTTAATCTTTTTTAAAATAAGATATATTCATCATTTTATTCCAATAGATATTTTGAAAATTATAAAGTTCACTAAAAAATTTAAAGGGACTCAATTGTTAAATTATATATCTCTTATTAACATCTTTTTAAAAAATGGGGTCCATATATATAACATGGATCAGCCATTGTATCCAATTGTGTCTACTAACTTTTAGTTTCTACAATCTCGAACATAAAATGAATTATCTAAAACTTTATGCTAATCATAAAAATTATTCCCAAACAAAGTACATAGAAGAATTAGGGGTGATTATTCAATTTTTTCAGTTTAAACCAAACTGAATTAGTCGGTTTATTTGATTTTCTGTTTTAAATAATAGGAAACTGAATTTGTCTATAAAATTGAATTCAAACTAAACCGAAATATTTCGGTTTGGTTCGGTTCAAATTAAATTGTCCAAAAAAAATGTGGGTGAAATTCTATAAGAGCTTAAATAAGAGAGAAATATTATTTTTCTTTTCAAATTTCATTCAATATATAAGATTCATTGCCTATGGAAAGAAAGAAAGAAAATAAGAATCTAAACTAAAGAAAATAAGAATACAAGCTAATTTGAGTTACTTGGTAGTTTTATTGTTTATGAAAAAATTATAAAAAAAATTTGGTATAAAAAAATTTCAATTACCAAATTAACTAAATTTCAAAACCAAAACAGAACAGAAACCGAAATTATTGTCATTCAATTTTAACCGAAATTGAATTGAATTATCGAATTAACTAAACCACATTTTCAAGTTATCTTAAATTTTCAGTTTTTTCAGTTTAAACCGAATACTGCCCAACCCGCAAGAAGAATGAAGAAGATTAGCGGCTAAGAATTTGTTTCTTTGCTTATCAGGGAGAGATATTTTAACGTACATTTCAGCGGGTAAAATAATTTAATGTTAGTATCTTTTATTATTTGTCTTCTTATCTTCTTTACTTATTTACAATTTAATATTTATTGTATGTATCCTAACAATATGTTCTTTTTCTTATAATCGTAATTTATGATTTTTAACCTAAAAAAATTATTGTGTTTAACTATTGCGGTGCTGTTGAACCTCTGTATTACTCCTATCTTATTATAATTGTAAGACAGAACATCTTTCCATCAAACCCCGCGCTTTCTGGATAAGCGTTTATCTGATCAGCAGCAGGTAAGCAAAAAGCATCAATTTTTTCTGCAAATACAAGCTACCCGCTCTCTAGTTTCTCGATACCAGGCACATGATGAGTAAAATATCTACTGCTTCTTGATTTGGTTCCAATATCTAACTGGGTATAGGATGGAATCTGTCACTGCTAAGTTTCTGCTCAATCCAGTGTCTTCGGAGTGATTCTTGGCCGAGAACAGCCTAATTTATTGGTTTTCGGTGACTATCTTGGCTAATTTGCCTTTTCTCTGTTGTTCTCTGTGTCTGATTCGGGTTTGAACTTTGGACTTTGGAGGCGATTCTAACATGTGCTCTAAGTTTGAATTAGTATAAATTTCCCAATCAATGATGTCCATCTTCTGGAGACGCTTTTCAAATGCAACATCATTAGAACTGCTTCAAAAGCTTGGTTAGACAAAGGGATTTGTGGTTCTTTTTTTCTTTTTTTGTTTATACCAAATTCCTTTTTTCCAGGAGTTGAAATCTTTGAATTTCCCTCATCCATTTATGAGCTTGAACTTTAGCCGGGAAGAGAAATAATCATCTTCTTCACGCCTGCATTGTTTGACTTGCTTTCTTCCTTCGAATAGAAGTTATAGTTAAAGTGTACCTTTGAAGGCGTGTCTATATTCCAAATGTTATGATATACCTTATTTGGGTGTCGTAAACATGAAAAGTGCAATTCAAGTGTAGCTTAGTTATCTCAGCTGGGACTTACTTACCGGTTTACAAACCTCTGACCGCTTGAATTTTGGGATCTGAATTGTGACACCGCGGTGTTTAAGGCTCTCAGACTAGAATACCACATTTTGCAATTCACATTGCAGCTTCATTGGATCTTTCTAACATGCAAAGCATTTCGCTCATTCTTCGGCCACAATAGGGCTGATATAAAGAAGGGACCGCTAAAGGTTATTGGACTCTGGATCATCACATAGGTAAGGTTTCTTCCCGAGATGATAATGCCTGTTATCCATTTCTCTGGCTGTTTTTGGGAATGCGAGCTCTTTAGCTTTATAAATTGATTCTAACTATGTTATGAGTCTGTTCAAGTAGATTTATATTTGCTATCCTTGGTTTTAAGAAACTTGAATGGCAACGTACCCTGGTGGTTACATTGCTGAAGTTGCGGGTCTGTCACCAAAAGCTACCGAGAAAGACCTTTACAACTTCTTCTCTTACTGTGGTGCAATCGAACATGTTGAGATACTCAGGTAGAGTTCCCAGGTTTCCATCATGGTTGTCTTTTACATGGTTTTGTTAGATTTTGTTAGAATCTCTGCCCAACCTGATTTTGAGTAAGCTATTGTCCTTTGTGATTTATTTTTTGCTCACTTTCAGGTAAACTTGAAATAGCAAAAAGACTAGCAAATGAATACTTTCTTGTTTTTTATTGTGAAAAAGAGGCTAATACATCTTAAATGTTTAATTAGAATGACTATAGTTCATTTGTTTCAACACTCTTCTAGACCCTCACAAACTGAAGAATTGAAATAACTCTTTCATCAAGACCATTTTAATACTCTGAAAGATGTTTTTCCCTCATAATCAATGAGAGCAATCCAAGTCTTGGCATTTCCTTGCTTTATTCTTAACCACAAAGACGCGTTACTGCAATCAGGCCTTTTATTTCTCTTCACAGGACAAGGAAAAAAAAGGTAAGGATAAACCTAAACTTGTGTAGTAATAGTACAAACAGATTTTGTCTTTTTAGAATTCATGAAGGAATTTGCTTCCAACAGAGTAGAGTGACGATACAGTATTCATGTCACTGACTCAGCTAATTGGGATTAAGGCTTAGTTGATTGGTTAACAAACTGGCATTCAGTTCAAAATTTGAGAATTTTTATGATCTACAAGATGGAACTACCTGTCAGATGCTCTAAACCTAGGTGGTCTTTGCTATTTGACCTTCTTGAATGCTGTGTGCAAGTTCTCATTTGACACTTCTTCCATTCTTACTCTCTCCCTGAATTTTTTAAACAATTTTTTCTTTTTGGTTGCAACAGAGATGGGGAACGTGCATGTACTGCATATGTTTCATTTGGTGATGCTTATGCTCTGGAAACTGCTGTTTTACTCAGTGTAAGCTGCTTTTTATACCCATGAGCAGGAATTGGACTAATGTTTCCGCAACCAGAACAGATTCATAAAGCTATTAATTTAGGAACATTTGTTATATATCTAATTTGATCTGTAATAGCTAGCCTTTTGCATTTTGTGCTGGATTTGTTTCACGAGTCAATCTGTGCACTAGATGCAAATTTTAAATTTCTGCTTTATTAACCACTGGTATTTTGACAGTAAATCTACAATCAAATTGCTTTTTGTTGGCAATTAGACATGTCTGTCATGCTACTCTAAAATCAGATTTATACTATTTGCTTTCATGGATGAAATTGACGGTATGATAATGATCTCGGGATAATGGTTGGCCTTTCAGCATCTTAAGCAGACAGAGAGAAGAAACTAGCAGATCTTTGGTTTTAGCTGAAATGGTTTGGTTGTTGCACAATGCAGTTCAACAATTTTATCTAGGAATAGGTCGAGGATGTAATGCAATTCATGCATGAGAGAGGCTCAATCATGAGAATTGAAACATAGAGCGAAAGTGCTGTTGTTATCACACAGCAGAAACAAACATTCATGTACCTTGTATGAGGAATATAAGAAAGACCAACTCTAGAGATATCTTTAACACCAGAGTCGTAGACTAATGTCTACTGTCAATAGTTCATGTCGTTCTGGAAAGGAAATCAGGTGAAGCAAATCATATATTTGATCGTAGCAAATTCGAGTTATACTACATTGCACCATTTTCCGAATGTTGCAGAAATAACTCAACGAACACAAATGTTTTTTCGAGTTCCAGCTACTATTCTGAATCAGATATTACTTCGGTGCTCTTGAACTTGGTAACTGTAAATATGTGCCTTTTAGATCATCTCTAAAGCTCCTAACTGATTGTGGTGATGTGAAATCTAATCTTAGACCATTTATCTGGTAAAAGTGGTGAGTGTCTGTGTGCAGCATGTCAGAATCCTGTACCAGTTGTGGCATTCCATATGGCATAGTTTTAATTGCTATTAATCTCTATGCTGATGATTCAGCTCTGGGTACTGTGTGAGGTTTTTGCTTGTTCTACCCTTTGAACATAGGCAAGTAATGTATCTATCACAGTTTCTGAAGCTACTTTTTCTGCATTTGGATGTCCAGGGAGCTACAATTGTTGATCAAACTGTGTGCATAATAAGTTGGGGTTCACACTCATATGATTCATATCCTTGGGACGGTCCTTCATGGAATCACTACGATAGCAGTTCAGTGGTATTCAATAGCTTCCTGTAGAAGCAAAAAATTTTGTTACTTAACTTGCTCTTTTATTTGATTTTATATGCTCACCGCATGGTCATCATATCTGTGGTGCTTTTCTTCAACTGTTAATAACGATGCATTGGAAAGTTGTTTTTATTTTTCTTCATTTTATATCTGACAAGAGCGTTAACCTTTATGTTACTAGGTGACTCATGAAAACCAATTTGTCTCTTCCCATGGGGAGGCAGTGACAGTGGCTCAAGAAATGGTCAAGACAATGATTGCCAAGGGTTATGTCCTAGGCAAAGATGCATTAGTGAAAGCAAAAGCCTTTGATGAGTCTCACCGGGTATCAGCTACCGCAGCAGCCAAGGTTGTGGACGTTACCAAGTTGGTGGCATCAGTTACGGGTTCTGCAGCTGTAACTGCAGCAACTTACACAGGAAGAACAGCGAAAGCAGCAGCCAACGCGGTGGTGAACAGCAGCTACTTCGCTAGGGGGGCCTTGTGGGTCTCAGATGTTCTGACGCGTGCGGCTAAAGCCGCCGCTGACATGGGCAGTCGGGCGAATAAGCCATCAGGTCAGGGGCTTAAGTAGTTCATTGTGGTGCTGACCCTGTGTGGAACCTGCGCTGCCGATGTTATGGTTGCGCTCAAAATGTGCAAAATTTCATCCAAAAATAAAAGCCATGTCTTTCTTTAAAAAAAATCCTATATTTATGTTTTTCTCAATTTTTTATTGATTGAACTCGACTCGATAGTTGCAATGCAACTTGTGAAGCTGCAAGCCAAGCCATCGAGCCCAAGTTGAAAGGCTATATTTATGTCACTGTCACGCCCCCAAACCCACCCTAGGAGTCTCGGGACGATGACACGCCAAATACTCAAGAAAATAATTTTCCTAAGCGTGCAAGGTTACATATTCCAAATAAATCCAAACTTATAAAATTCTCTTATGAGAATAAGTGGCAGAGCAACTACAATTCTTGAAACTGAAATTGGAACATAATCTATAAGATATTAAAGCTCTAAAGAATGAAACAAAATCCAAAGAGTTTTCTAAACATAAATAAGTTTATAATAGTAGTACTAACGAAATACTTTTAATTGTCTTGAACTGCTGATGATCTTGTAGTCGCTCCCTCTAGCTAATTTGAACTACTCCTGATCTGTGTGAGGGGGTGAAAATGGGGTGAGCACGAATACCCAGCTATATTTATGTTCACGCTATTATATAAGAACTGATGTGGATTGGGTGTGTGTAAAGAAGGATTTGGAGATGGTGTGTCCAGCAACGGATTTTGAAAACAGAACTGGATTCCGAAGTGCTGTGAGCAGCAAATTTTTAATAAAATCATTAACCAAAACAGTAAATGTGGGTCTGGGCTTGGAACATAATCGTATAAGAATCGCCAAAAGCGCGCCTTGAAGGACTAGTCCTAAAAACATTCTAAAGAATGAAACAAAATACCCTAAAAGGGTTTTCTAGTACGGAAAAAGAACCAACACCCAGACAAACGGAACTCAGAACAGAAATAAGTTATATAATAGTAGTACAAAACATCAACAAAACATACCTGATCCCAGCTTATTTAATCAAACATAATGAATAAGATAAATTTTGAATAAGTAGATAAACAAGTAAATTAAGAAAAAAATTGGAAAATAATTTCAGAATAAAAACTTGAATTGATTTTATTCTGATTCTTTAGGCAAACTTAGCGCTCCAATTAATAGCTAATTTTTAGAATGTAGTAGTAACTTACCTCAAAATGCAACTTTTAAACTCCTGAAATAATTCTTTAGCCGCCTAAAATAATTATGTGAAAGTTTATGTCAAAACATAATCAATTCAAGAAATAACTCAAAATCATTTGATGACAGTGACCCAAACGAATGCTTCTGTAATCTAAGAATCCAATGAAGTAGTGTTAGAAGCCTTAGGAACTGATACTGTGATTAACCCGATCATATCCTTCAGCATTTTACTTCTAGTGACTAAGTTGTAGTATTTTAGACTATTAGGTGTCAATGAACCCGTATCCAAAAATTAAGGACCTAAACTGTCATTATCGCAATTTGTTTCCAGAATCACGATTCTTCGTCTTCTCCGATTCGCACTTCTGTTACTCTATGATTTCAACCATGCCCGCCAAAATCTACCCAAACTTATTTCTAATCCATCCGAAACAATCCTAATAATCGATTGATCCTTTCAATCAATGAAATAAATTATAAATCAACCATAACCTTTACTTAAATTTCTCTTCAATTTCAAAGAAAAGCTAGCCTATGTATTGAAAAATAACTAACAATCACCCACCCTAGATTCCTTTTTTGCTAAAAAAATTCACAAATTGTTTTCACTGGATCCTCGATTGATGATCTCTTCTTCCACTTCTTCGATACAAAGAAATAGGTAGACGAGAAAGTAAGAAAAATACCCAACCTTTTCTTATTTCCCTCTTTTTTTTATAACCTTTCGGTCGTTCTCTTTTCTTTCTCCTTTTCGTACCTCCTGCCCCCTTTTTTTTCCCTCGCTCCTTTAATTTTTTTTTATTTTCATTATTATATTTTTTTTTCTTCTCTTTGGCCTTAACCTAAATACCCAAAATAATAAAATGAACTAAATTTATTTGGGTCATTACAGTCACGCTATTATATAAGAACTGATGTGGATTGGGTGTGTGTAAAGAAGGATTTGGAGAGAATGAACTGGTTCCGAAGTGCTGTGAGCAGCATTTTTAATGTAAATGTGGGTCTGGGCTTGGGCTTGGGCTTGCCTTAACTTTGTGATTTTGTTGGGTCGTCAACCCTCAGCTTTTTTACTTTGATTGGTTCTGCACGCTTTCCGTCATGTGCCGCATTGCATGACTTTGGCCTTTCTGTTTGTTTTCATTCTTCTTTTTTGCTTATTGGAGCTTTTTATTTCCATTAAGAGCAATGCGACTGACAAACTCGCCAACATATGCTTCAACGTCCACGGTCTAGAATCCACAGGTGCAATGCAAAAAACTTGCAATTGGATGAAGCGTTCAACCTATGTCTGTCTCATCGTTATTTGTGGGTGAGACCATTCATATGATTATTTTAGTTTTATTATGCTAATATATTCTCATACCATTCATATCTTATACCTTATAGGCCCTTAAATGGATAAAACATTTATTTGGACATGAAAATTGAAATATGTTAATTTATGTTATCTTTCTCATTAACTCAAACTCAGAAAAAAATACAATTTTAAGTTTTTTGTAGTAAGAGTTTAAATAAGGGTAATAAAGTAAATTGAACGTTAAAAGTTTTCTAAAAATGAAAATAATTTAACTTTTTCGGTCAAAGAACAAATTCGGTTCATCATTTTAGGACAAAGTAAATTTTTTTTATAATGTTTGTAGGAAAAAAAGTGCTTTTAAAGGAAAAACTAGATTTACCGATCAATTAGTTTCTGGATCATTTTTCAATTGATCTTTTTGTGATCATTAATTATGAATTATTGGTTTTTAACAGCATTGTTTATATATTACTGTTCAGACAATGCAATTACCTTTATATAGATATAAATCACAACACTCATTCGTGTTGTTGTGATTTTTAATATGGAATTAAAAGTACTTGATATTAGACTACCATGGAAAGTGGTTAGATCAGATATCCGGTTGGTTAATTTGAATGAACCAAGACCTGTGAACATAAGATCGAATACAGTGTCAGAGTCCTAACTTGTAACTTTGAGGAAACCATCTGACAATCAAATTAACTCCTCAAACCACGAGTGAAGTAGCTACGAATTAAGGATATTATAGTGTTCGTACCTCAAATACGCAATGAGGGTCCCTCTTTTATACATATAAGTGCCAAATTATTGCTCTTTGGAGTGAAGTTAATGGGGGATTCCCATTCTCATTGAAATTCCTTCTTATTAAGTACCTACTTAATTAGAAATATTCCTTAATTAAAATTCTGTGTGAACCGGTCTTTTAGTGCGGGCTAGGTCTGAATATCGAACCTTAACAGTTTGTGTCCAATATGACTTTGTGCCATTCTATAAGATGTTGAGGTTTTATAATGCATGTACATGATTTGTTTAGCTTAATTTCCTAATCTACTCAATATTAAGAAGACTGGGGCTAAGCCTTGGTTTTTGTTGCAAGCACTAGGTGCTAATCTTGTGGGAATTAGTTGGAGAGTTTAGACTTACCTAGTTAGTCTTTATTGTATGAACTTTGGACCTGGTTTTGTAATCCTATATGGTTTTGGTGCTGGCATGTATTAAAGTTGTTGCGGACTAAGCTTTGTTTCTATGTTGCATGTATTTTGCTTGCCAGAGTTATATTCTTAAGAATGCTTGTCATTAAGATTTTTTTTACATCTAAGAATATTTGAAACATTCTTAGTTTCTCTTAAAAATAAACATATAGAAAACATTGTTTAGTTTCTCTATGAATAAAAATGTAGAAAATTTTATTGAAGATAAACGTTTTTAGTTGTTGGCCCAAATGCAACCAAGAAGGGTGGTGAATTGGTTGGGTTCTAAATCAAACAAAAAATGAGTTCTTGAACCTTCAAACTCAAAGTTAATTTAAGGAACAATAATTAATCCTATTCTAACCAGAACATGACTACCACAATCCACCTAAAATTTACTTTGAAAGCAACATTTGAATTATTTTTGAAAATAAACAAGTTTAACCAAGATAGGTTGTATAAAACACCAACCAAAGATCAAGTATGTAAAGAGAATAAGAGAAGCTTGCACACAAGGAATTATAGAGGTTCGGTCTCTCCTCTTGAGAGCCTACTCCTCTCATCAAGTTCACCACTTGAGAGTTTTATTCTTCACTATGAATCACAAGAGTACACATTCATTTGGTAGTTCTCTCTACCACAACTACTCACTAGCTTTCCTAAAGGCTAATTAGAAACCTCACCAACACCCTTTCCCTCACTAGTTTTCCTAGAGACTAACTAGAAACCTCACCAACTCAATCTCACCAAAATGGTGTTCACAAGGTTACAAAATGGTAAGAACAAAAGAAGCCCTCAAAGCTAGATAAACAAATGAAGGCACAAGTTCTTGGCAAATATCAAGTTTAAGCTCTTTGATAATGGATTCTCTTTTCTAGTTGCCAAGAGAGTTTTCCCTAATGATTCTTGATGTTTTTATACTCCAATGGATGCATAAGAGACGTTGAAGACTGTTGGAATGATCAGAAAAGTCTCCTTGAAATTTGGTGAACATTGCTATCAATTTTGACAGAGAATTGCTTCTGTCGCCCAGTTTCACCCGGGTGAAATACTTTCACTCAGTTGAAAATTCAATCTGATAACGAAATACAAGGTTTGACCTTCAACGACTATATTGGTAATTAATGAGTTATCAGTGCTTAACACATGTGGAAATCTGCCGTGGCAAGAATTTATAATGAATTTACAAAGATTTTTCAAACCGAAAAATCGTGCACAAGTCTGGAATCAATGTTTCACCCAGTTGAAAAATTTTTACTTGAGTGTTTTCCTGTTCCAGAACCAAAATGTTTTCGGGTTTGAAAAATCGCTCCAGTTTCACCCGGTTGAAAAATTTTCACTTGAGTGTTTTTCTGTTTTAGAACCAAAATACTTTCGGGTTCAAAAAATCACTCCAGTTTCACCCGGTTTAAAAAATTTTACTTGGGTATTTTTCTGTTCTAGAACCAAAATACTCTCGGGTTAGAAAAAATGCTCCAGTTTCAACACGTTGAAATATTTTCACCCTATTGAAATTGTAGCTCCAGGTTTTTTTCACTTCCAAACTTTTAAACTTTAATGAATTTTTTGCCAAAATGATTTCTTTCTTCACAAGCAATGCTTGAATCACTTAAGAAACAATTTTTCTTCCAAAAATCAAAACTTTATCAACAAGAGACCAATGTATAAATCTTTAGGTAAAGTTTTGAAACACATGAAATAAATATGTTTTGTTATCATCAAAATCAAATAAATGTGAGTCATGAATGAAACAAATCCAACATTAGTTTATTAAGAATCTTTATTCCTAAGATAAAAAAATCTTAAAGATAAATATTCTTGGTTTATTCTTAAAGACTAAAAATCTTCCTATAACATTTTTGTACCAATTGCTGATTACTGCACCTCTACTCCAACTGGTAGTGATGATGATTATTTTTTCACAGGAATTGACTAAGATGAATCCTTGGTTAACATTCTACTTGATTCTCTGCATCCTCAAGTTTCTTCACAATTGATACCACAGAATAAGCCTAAATATTGAGTTATCATCACAAATGATCCTTTAGAATTAAAAGTTTCTTTGTGACCACAAGATGAGTTCATTGCGTATGTACAAAGGGATGAAAGCAGGAACATGTTGTTTATCTTGTATGCAGTAATATTTGTAACTTTCATCTTTATGTTATAAAGAATATTTGTTAATAATATAATTGTTAAGAATATATACCACCAGATAGGGCTAGGCCGGTGGAGACGGAAGCAAGGAAGAAGTGCGAGGGAGTTTTTTGCTAGATTTGAAATTTTTAAAGCTTTTTTTGGTAAAGAAAATTTTTACAAGGGTTAAAATAAACATTTTCCCCAACAATCTTACGTTGACATGTCATTTTCCATTCAATATAACGGATTCCATAAAAAAAATATTCAAAATAGAATGCTTTAACCGCATTAAGGGGTCATGACGAATTAAATGGAGGTTAGGGTTAGAATTAAAATAAAATTAAAAATTAGAGTTAACGTGTGCAATTTACCTCACAAAATGTTAAGTAACCTAGCAACTAATTGACAACTAGACAAAAATATTCACATAGGAGTTGATGTGAAATGCTGACTAGACTTTTAAATTTTTGCCATGTATCAAATATTAACACACTCTATAATGCATTTTATTTTTTTGCATATTGCATAGTTGACTAAAAACCAATTTAAACTCTAAAGCACAAATAATGACAATATAAGTTTGATGCATTGACTCAACCAGAAAACGCAATTTTAAAAATCAAATAAAAATTTTAGATTGAATTCAAGACTTAACAAATAGGGGAAAATTAATGCATTTTTTAACTCAAAGTAATAAAATTATTTTTTGTACATGTTTAATTATTTTCTATATTTTTTCAATTGGATTAAATGATAATTGATGTCAAATTAATTTTGTTTTGGAAAAAATTAATGTTGATATTCAAATTAA
The DNA here is from genome assembly GCA_005392925.1 of Aquilaria sinensis. NCBI lineage: Eukaryota > Viridiplantae > Streptophyta > Magnoliopsida > Malvales > Thymelaeaceae > Aquilaria > Aquilaria sinensis. Next base: position 656,408 of record SMDT01003191.1, on the reverse strand, counting down.
TTTTAGAAAGGAATTTGAAAAATTAATTGGTTTCTTTTATAATATAGATGCTAATTGATGTGATCCTTTCTTTTTTAATAAGTTGTTTCCGTGTGAACAAATTCTTCTTGTTACATAAAAAGCCTTACCTATTGAAAAACTATGATAGAGTAGTGGTACGAAGATTTTATAATAAATGTTAAAGGTTGTGATAATGTTGTCAAAATTAATGTTTTCTTATTAACTGCATTATATGAAGAGTTCTAAGATTTTGAAGAGCTTTCCTTTTTTGTTTAAAGTTAATGTACAAATTTAATATGAGAAAATATAATATAAAAATATATTTTAAAATATGTTAATGTATGAGATATCATCAAAGAAGAGGAATGAATAGTGAAATTTTGTTCCAAAAAATATTGAGATGGATATCTTTGGTACCAAAATATGAAATCTTGATATTAAATATTGTTAATAAGAAAACATATACAAGAAAAATTATCTTTTACTGTAATAATATGACCATTATGCATTTATGGGTTTTTCATGATTATATTTATCATAAGCTAAACTTACAATAATAAAAATTTATGGGCTTTATGTAATGAAAATGACACATTTAGAAGACCTAAAAAATGAAAAATTAACATATTATCAAATATAAATAAAAAATTAATACAACATAGTTTTTTTCACTTTTCTTTCATCAATTTGTCTCCATTTTATCTCTTGTCTTTGTGTCTTCCATGACATAGCTTTTAAGTTTATTCCTAAATATAAAAATGTTAAAAAAATAAATATTTTTTAAAAAAATATCCTAACATATTGATAGAGTTTAGTTAAAATTGTGATAAAAAAAATCTCATAATTCAAATTTTGAAAACATACAGAATGAGAATTTCATAGAATTGGAATTTTTCACTACACAATAATATTGTGTCAATCAAGATAAATCCTCAGATAATCAATGACAGAGAATCATGCTTAACTGAAACCTTGGAAAATATGATTTTGTGAGGAGAGATGGTTTACATTAGTGTAGGTTTTGTGAGATTATAGTGTGTTAATATATAAAGAGAAAATTATATGACTAACAAAATAAATAAAGTATTTATTCATGGAAGTTACATTTTTTTGCTTAATATTTATCTAGATATATATGGTTAAAAGACGGAGTTATTAAATTTAATTGATATGTATAAATTTTAGAATTAATGCATAGTTGACTTTCCTTTTAAATATCTATTCAAAAGTAAACATAGAAAAATAATAAAATGAAAAAAATAGAAATAAAAATACTATATGTCAAAGTATAGTAAAACAACATCAGGAAGATTAAGAAAAAGACAAAATCCCTCCCTAGATATGATTTTGCTTTACATATTAATAGTTGATGGTCTTGCCTAGTTCATTTTCCTTTTAAATCTAGGTGGAACTGTATAAGGATGCCAATAGATATTTGTCTTAACAGATATCCTATTATATTCTATATGATAGATAAGATTTTTTTTTCACAATTAAATAGATTTGGAGTGGATATGGATTTACACCAAATTCATTTCAACTTAAGTCAATTAACTTCAAAATAGCTTATTTTTATTCTTATTTTTTTACCAGGAACTAATTTTAATTAAAAGCCAATGTTATGTAGCTACAATAATCCATTGAAAATACATTTTTGTAATAATACTAAATTTTTATAAATTTTTCTAGTTTAATGCATTAAGAAAAAAAATTCACAAAAATTTAACAACATTTTTGAAAATTTAATTTCAAATGGATTATTGCATTTGCAAAATATTGGATTTTAAATAAAATTAATTTTAGATAAAAAAAAAAATAAAAGTAAAAATAAGTCAGTTGACTTAAATTTAAACAAATTAATTTTTTTCATACTTGCTATATGTGAGTAGGATGTAGGTTTAGGTCTACCAGCAGGAAAAAGTAAAAAAAAAAAATCTATTACTTTTGAAATTTTTCTAAGTCTTACATCTTCACAATTTTTTATTTGAGTCATATATCTTTGAAAACGTGATCTCTGTTAGTCCTATAGCAAAAAAACTTGACAGAAATCCTATGTGATGATAACAAACGTTAAAAATATTAGGAAAAATATCAAAATTAGTCATCTAACTTTATAACTTTTCTAATTAAGTCACTAGGTCCCTATTTTCTCATAATTTACCCTTGGTTCAAAAGAAATCTAGAACTATGTAATTCTAATTGAAATGTGCAGGTTGAGTTATTGCTTTTGTGCCTGAAATTTTCAGAAAATGTTCAAAATAAACAATTTCTTCTTCTTCTTCTTCTTCTTCTTCTTCTTCTTCTAAATAAACTATTATATTTACTAAGTTTTGAAGCCATTGATCGCCATTACATCAATGGAATATACCATGAGAATGGGACGTCATTTGAGCCATTTAAAAACTAGCACTTTACCTATATAACAATCACTTGAAGAAATTTTTTCAGAAAATAATTAATTATTTACTAGTTATCCAACTTAAAAATAAAGTTTTTTAAAAAATATATTTTTTTCAAAAAATGCTTTAAAAATATTGTTTTAGCTTATTAAATTATAAAATTTCAATTGATGTACAAGTCAAATGAAAAAATTAAAAATATTAATTAATAATCGTGTGTTAAATAGCTTATTACCTAATATTTCACAGCCAATTTTGAAATATTTCATTGTATATATATTTCAATTGTACTTTCTAGATTTTATGATAAGACGATCTAATCTTCTTCATATTAATTCTTCATGCTTTTATATAAGCTTGAGAGAATAAACTATAAAATTTTACAAAAAGAGTCATAAGTATACTACAAAAAGAATATATATATATCAACTACAATAGTATAGTGATGATGATTTTTCTGATGATGAAAAAATAGATTTATAAACTAATGAATATATAAATAAATATGAACATTAATTAATTACAAAATTGTGAAGCAGTATAATCAAATCATCGACATTTAGATTAGGATTAAGGTCATTCAACTCATACTTTCTTGCATGAACATGATCCAATGGTTGCTTGGTGGGAGGTTTTCATTCTGTTTCCAGCTGGAAATTCTTCATTTTCAAAAGCTTTGTACGTTTATAATTTTTGGGTCATGATTCGTGTTATCATTTAAAATTTTTATTTTTTTATTAGAAAGTATAAAAATTGTTCCTTGTTTCTTCACTTTCAAGGGGGATGGAGAAAAGAAAATGTTGCGGGTTTGTGCTTGAAGGACAACGATAGTAAAAAAGAATATTTAGGGTTTTGGGGGTGAGTTGCAATTGAATAAGATCTTGGTGACTTAATTAGAAAAGTTATGAAGTTAGATGACTAATTTTGATATTTTCCCCTTGTTTTTAACATTTGTTATCTACGACATAAGATTTCCATTAAGCTTTCTGACTATAAGACTAACAGAGATCACGTTTTAGAAGATATATGACTTAAACAGAAAATCGTGAAAATATATTACCAACTTAGAAAAATTGTGAAAGTTATAAGACTTTTTTCGATCTTTTCTCGTCTACCCGCCCCATATCCTACACACATATATAAACACACACATACACACACACACACACACTAAAGGCAATATAATAATTTACAGAACAACTTAATTGACTTTGCTAGTTGCAATTGTAACTGTGTGTCATTATAAGACCAAGATAAGATAGCTACGGCAACACTCCATAGAAGGTTCCCACGTTTTTTTTTTCCACAAAGTTGTTTGCTCACTGCTAAGTGCGTACTTATTTCACTAATTTGATTTGGAAAAATTCTTTACGATTTATCTATAACTAAGCCAATTTCTATTTTTATTATAAATATTTTTTTTTTCAAGATCAATTTTTATGTTTTTTGTTATTGCATTATATTATAGGATTACTATTTTTTATTATGATAATATGTAGCTGGAATATAAGTTTTATCTGATCCTTCCTGCTTTAAAATGAATAGGGTATACTCCATCCATCTCATATTCTTTGTAATATTTTTCTTTTTGGGACATCTCAAATTCTTTGAAACATTTCCTTATTTAGTAAACTTTTTTTTATTTCTCATTTTCTATTATACCCCCATATTAACCTCTGCCTCCTCATTCTCTCTATTTCATCTCTGTTTTCATTATTCCTTTCATCTAGCTGTAATTCCGGCCTAGAATGGTGAGGTAGTGACCTATGCTATATGTTTGCTATCAGGGTGAGGAGGCCGTGGGTCAAGGTATCGAGGTCTAGTGAGGTCGAGATTAGAGTAGAGGCGACCAAAGATGGAGACGATGAAGGGATGTGACCACAGATGAAGACGACAAACAGATGAAGATTGACGCGACGGAGAGCGATGTAGACAGACAAGAAAAGCAGATAGACGCAATTTGGTGCTTGATTCGAGAAAATTAGTAGATTACAATGACAAAGATAAGGCAAATTGTCTGTGGTAGAAGGTTGAAGACAGGGGTGGAGATAGAAGTCTGGCTGGCGGAAGCCAAGCTAGGCGGTGACGGAAAGTCGAAGGCAGGGCAGAGATGGAAAGTCAAAAGCAGGGCAGAAAAGAAGGTTGAGACGTGTGGGGCCTATCGGAGACGAAGGGCAAAATATGTGGATAGACAGAGGAAGAGAGGAAAGAAAGGGAAATTTTGAAGTGAGCAGAGAGAGGAAGAGAGGAACGGCAAAGATGGAAAGAAGGGGCAATTGTAGCTTTGCCTTGGTATGCTTGTCAAACTCAAATGTTTCAAACATTGTGGGATGAATAGGGTAGATAATAAAATTGTAAAACCGATGAATGACAGATAAGATACAGATTGTGTTCAGGATGATAGATAGAGTGCATGTTTGGTATTATCTTATGCCTACCTACATCCTATTCATTACCATCTCTTGAACTGTGCGTTGCCAATGTCATAGTTGCACTCGAAATGTAACTTTATCCAATAATAAAAATCATTTTTTTTTCATTTTAATTAAAAAAGTCCTATATTTATTTATTTATTTATTTTTCAATTTGGTACTGATTTTGGGTAGTCTTCGTACTCTTCACTCGACAATTGCAACTTTTGAAGCTACTAACCATCAAGGCTGAGTTTGAAGGCTATAATATGTTATGTTATTATATAGCATACGTGATTTGAAAAAAATGAAGTAATTTAGTTAATCAGAAAACAAAAAAATAAGTAGACACTTGAATCAGTTATATACGAAACTAACGTGGATCGGGTCGGGTGCATGTAATGTAGGATTTGGAGAGAATGGACTAGTTTGAGTGACACGGGCCTGGAATGCTTTTGTTGAGAGTTTTGGAATGTAGTTGTGGGCCTCACCTCGTCCATGGATGAGCCTGGGCCTGCCTTAACTTGTTGACTTTGCTCGGTCGCCCAGCACTTAAATTAATCCTCAGCTTTTTGACTTTGACTGCCTCTACACGGTGTCCGTCGTGTGCCGAGCCGACTCGGTGCCTTTGGTTTTCCTCCATATTTTCAATATTTCTTTTTGCTTGTAGTAGCTTTCCATTTCCTGTTAAGTAATTGGGTTCACATTAATGCTCTGCGTAGACGGCCCAGCAAGTTAGTAGTTAGTAGTTGTTAAGTTTTATATTTGACGGCCAGGCCTTTGGATTGCTCTCCCCTTTAATTTCTCTTCTTTTTTTGTGTACGTACATAACCGAATTAATTAATACACATGGAGTTGAAAAATAATCTGCCCCGTCAACAAAGTTTGATGATCTCAAAGTCTCTCTCACTCTTATTGACCGCAGAATCAACAAATACATTGTCTTCTTAACTAATCCGATTAATCGCGGTTATGAAAACCACTGATAGGTACTAGCTTTTAGATGGCTGCAATCGAACGCTCATCAATCAAATTCCCAATGGTTGCTAAAGAAACTTTCTTGGTCCTGGAGTTCAATAAAAGTGAATGTTGCAAAATAAATTTCAACTCCATTTTCCCTAGCTAGCATCTTATTGATTTTTTATCCTGATAGATTCCGCATATAGATATGTATAATCGGATCCTTAATTGATTTGGGAATGACTATATATCCCATCAATTCAAGGTGTTGAATCCCTGAATTAATTTAAAGACTAGCTCCAATCTTGAGGAGGTATAATAAAGAGGATTGGGCCCATGACCAAAATAGAAAACACCATCCAGATCCCACTCTTTTATTATAGATACTAGTAACTCTTAATAATTACATGCACTTATATCAAAGCTTCGAATTACAATAACGAAATGGAATGTTTCATATATGTATATAACTAGCTAGCAGATAAACGAATTTAGTTATGGGCAAAGTTATTTATGCGGCTCATGCTCAAAATGAACCATGCATCGTAATTTCCAAATTTTATTTTTAGAACGTGATTTTAGTGCGATTGATGTACCTCCTTTTTTCCCTTTTTCAAACAGTGCAATATGTGCAATATTTTAAGTTTAGTGCCTTTTCCACCTTTCACTAGCGGCAGCACGATCTTTTGCCCACCGGGCAAGGCCCAAGATGGCCGGCTACCTACACTGCTAGCCTACACACATACATTTACAGAAGCACATAACATCTTTACAGCCAATAGCTGTCCACTTTCTTATAATTAATTAGCATTTGATTAATTGTACGCCAAGCATCTAAAGTTTGGTGTTGCATTCTTAGTTGTCCCTATAAATCTATCGTATTTTCAGGCCTTTGATTTGTTCCCTCTCCCTTAAATTTGCACCCAAAGGACGATCGAGTAATTATTAATTTAAGGTGTTTGATGTTGCGAAATCTCATCTTAGCCTAATGATGTAACTATCTTTCAACTAAAAATATAGGTCCGTCTAATAAAAGAAATGCTAACGAGAAACGTTGGATTTACAAATATTAATAATCGGATGCCTCATTTTCTTCAAAGCTTGACATATATATAATAGGATCAATTTATATTTCGAATAGAAAAAAGATCAATGAATATCGTTAGACAGATACTCTACTGTGATTGAATGACCCTGATTACATTGCAAAAGAAAAATGAAAAAGCGCGTGTTTTTTATATGCAGCCTAGCTAGTTGAGCTAACATAACATATGCTTTTAGAAGTCGTGGTTTTCCACTACTAATTATTCACCCTTTTGGTTCAAAAAAGTTTCTATAGACGTGACACATTATAAGTTATACATATATATATATATACAAACATATATATGTCGGTCTCCTATCTGTCGTTACCTGATGATCAGCTAGCGATTTGTGCAGCAATCTTAGGAAGAAAATTGATTAACCTCAAGAGTGTTGTTTTTTCCACGCTGAAAATGACTGATGGGTCCAAAATTGGCGTTTACTCTATCGCCCTCACAGTCTGCTTAGCTACCTTCTATTGAATATTACAGTATGTACGAACATGGCTCCGGCAATGATTTGGTCTTTTTTGGAACTATCTTTTGTCTACAGTTGATGTCCATCCACACCAACAGATCTTTTCTCGTCACGCACTCATTTGGGGGGTACTTTAAATCGATCGGCTATAATATAAGTATATCATTGGTAACTAATTTCAACAATTTTGGTTTCAATATTATATATATGTAACTACAGCCCAGCTCCAGTTCTAGATATGATAAAATGTAACGACCGTCACCTGGTGGATCATAACCCGTGATATATCATACATGTGTAGTTGTAGTTATTATCACTATTCACTAGTCAGTTTGTGTGATTTTTTTTTTCTTTAGTTCTGAGGAAATAGTTCGCTGTTCGTTTTCGTTTTCGTTTTCGTTTTCGTTTTATATATATAGGCACATTAATTCGTTTGACTATGGGAGTGCACCAACTCCCAACGCTTCAGCTAACTTAAGTGTGCTTCTGTTATGATCTTGCCCATCATAATTTATGGGCTCACTTTTTTTTTTTCCTTCGATGATTTGTTTGAACTTTGAAGAAGTTATTTTCTCTGGAGGATACATATAAACTATAATCAATTACTTCGTTGCCTAAAAGTCCGACTAAGAAAAGAATGTATTTACATATATAACTCGTTTGCTTACATTTGTGATTTGGAAAATGTTGATTCCGGACTTGGCAATTTCGTGGGTCGGAAGCGAATATAGGAAAATCGTATCATTTTGCCTTTCATTCTACGGATGACCGAAGACAAGAATACCTAATTCTGGTGTATTGAAAGGTTTCCCTGGCCCCTTTGCCCAGTTTCAATTTATTGTACCTTCTCATTTGAAGCCGCTTTCAATTAGAGGATGTGTGGGAAAAATCGGTCACTCACGCTCACCTACACCCCAGGTGAACGAATGATTCAACCAAACCGCTCCAATAAGAAAATTACGGGGAAGTAAAGCACAAGCCTCGTTTTCAATTCTCCCGCGATGCTTCCATTTGGTCCAACTTGGTCACCACTATTTTTAAGTTTAGAAATTTTATAATACCCGCAACATCCCGTAAAGGAATAAACATTTTGTATATGTATAGATGTTAAAATATGTGTGATTTATATTATCTTTTTTTTTATTTTTACCTTAAAATTAGTTTTATCAAAAAAATTATTTTTTTAAAACAATATCTTTAAAGTACAATAAAATCGTGGGATGGACCATTTCAATTGCACTGATATCAAGATTTCTGTAATTTATATTTATTTTTTGTCCATGAAATTAAAATTTAAAAAAATTTGGGTTTTGTGTAGTATTATAGTGAAAGTTTAAATGAAGATTAAAAAAGAAAAATATTTTTTTTAGAATTTTGTGTAATAAAATCTTAAATGTAGGTAGTAAAATAAATTGAATATTAAAATTGTTTTTGAAAAGGAAATAGTTCAACTTTCAGAAATAGCCGAAACAAATATGATTCATTATAGGCCAAAATGCATATATGGTCCTCCAACTTTGTTGACTCAAGCGAGTTAGTTCTTTAATTTTAACTCAGTGCGACTTAGTCCCTCAACTTTGAAAAATTGAGCAAGTTAGTTCATCGGTGTACAGAACGGAAAACGCCGTTTCTTTTGTCTTGTCACATATAGCTTATTGCTCCAACGCCGCCCAATCTCTTCCCCGCTAAGGTTGACTTCCTTCTCCTATCAGTTTCCTTCCTTCTCCTATCAGTTTCTTTCTTCCCCTCGCCATTAGTCTCATCTTTCCTCCCATTGCATCGGTCTAGTCTCTCATCTCCCATCGGTCTCGCATCTCCTCCTGTTGGTCCCTTACCACTCGAACAACCGTTTCATTAGGAGTTAGAGTTGATTCGTCAATTAGCTCACCGAAGTGGGAGCCAATGTGAATGCCAAAAGCTGGAAGTGGAAGCACCAGGCTTGATTTCACGAACGGAGGAAAGAACATGGGTTGAAGCTTCGAGAATCGTCGTCGGAGGAGTGAGACAAAACCAGATCCGTTGGAGGCAAGATCGTGGGTCGCATCTCCTCTGAATCGATCGATTCGCTAGCCAGGAGTAGGAGCGTCGAGGTCAATTTCATCAATTCACTAGGAGTTGGAGTCTATTTGCATCTCCATTGAAGAGCGCCCGGCCGTAAGCCCTAGACCTCTATTTTTAAGCTGCTCAAACAAATGGTGTTAAGTCAAAAGGTTTCAACGTGGGCTAAATCGTTTAGCTTAGCAGACTTTAAGGACCAACACGCTTAATCTGGAAAGTTAGAGGGCTAACTCACACTAAGTCAAATAAAAAGGACTAACTCACTCGAGTTTGCCAAGTTAGAGGACTATATGTGCATTTTGGCCTTCATTATAGTAGTGGAACATGAACTTTTGGCTAGTTGGCTAAGGAGGGTGGTGACTGAGGATGTGCCGAGCACAAGCGGTGACATGGAGTGGAGGAGTAAGATGTAGGTGGTTGCAATCGAGAGCTATTTGTGGATTTGGAGATTTGGGGGTTAACAAGAAATTGATGGAGATTAAGGGATTGGAGGAGTGGATCCTATCAAGATAGCGAACGAGTAAGGCCAAAAAATGACACCACCCTATTTAAGGAAGAGATGCACTTCACCTACTAAAGTAGAATTATGCATGAAATTTCTAAATTTTTGTTAGTGTGACTGCCTCTATCTTTACATTCTTCCACCATATTTAGGTCGCAACAAAATTTTTATATCCAAACCCTAATTCGTTATAAAATAACCAATTTAGTACCTCAATTCTATACATTTTCAAGATTCTCATGACAGTTGCAACTCCCTCCTATAGCAAGTCTGGTACTTATTCTAGGAATAACAAGTGGATGAGTGAAATCTATGATTCATGGATATCCGCCTATGATGGACAGGTAAATAGATAAAAATATCAGCGATGAGGCTGACTTGGCTAGCTAATCACACCCATCTAATAGGTATGGGGAGGTGACGAGTAGGGGTATCCACTTCGTCTACCCGCAAAACCAGAAAGTGTAAATTTCATACTTATTAATTATAATGAGATGCAATACTTATATTTAACTAATATTTTATACTAATTCTCATCAAGTATTTTATTGTATGTATGTTATGATTTTATTTATTTTATGATTTTGTTGTATTATATGTGGAGAATGACTTTGTGTGTATTTTTTATATTTTTTTTTATAAAATTTAAAAAATACAATTTAAATTGCAGGTTGCCTGCGGATACAGATTACTTGTAGGTCTTGTACATGGGTGAAATTTTTTATCTGTTTGCAAATACTAGCAAATTTACGGGTACTAAAAAACTCACGGACACAAATAATAGATAGAAGTATCCTAGCGCCAATGTACCTTGTTGTCATCCCTAACTAATTCATTACTTTTGTGAGGGACCTACTAGTTTTTATTCTAATAAATTTTTTCGCGGGGAGCAACAACGCGGCGAGAAATCTTAAGAAATCATATTCTTAAGAACGCACCCGACGACCTGAAACTTTTCCCATATCAAGAAACAGAATTATGCTCCTTGCACCCTAAACCCTAGTAGCAGCATTACTATATGGAGATTAGTTTTGAGTAATTAAGAGAGATTGTTTTCCTATATGTTCTAGAAAACACTTTAAATTTTATTTATTTATTTTTTGTTTTATTGCAAAAGCATGTTTTTTTTATTATTTACCCATTTCACTCCCGGAAGCGTGAAAATTTTATTTAAAAAATCAATTACTTCACAAAAAATAATTTTTTCAAACTATAATTTGATAGATAGGGTATTACCTTCTGAATAACATTAAAATTAACACATAAAAAACTTACAAAAATATAATTAAAGGGGACAAGCAACTATAGCTTAAACTTTCAATTAATATAGTTACAAACTCATCTCTCTCTCTCTCTCTCTCACACAGTTTAGTACTAATCAACAACTATTTTGCTTATAAGATTAAGAAAAATTGAACATCGAATTTCTCAAATCATACACTCTTGGAAAAATTCAAAGAGATAATCGTATACATTCTGTCTCATTTTCAGTCAGACAATATATGCAGCCAACAAGAAAAATGACTGGTTTCAATTCCTTACTGTACAACAAGAAACAACTCATCCAGCAACCAAATTCTCCAAAAATGAAAACCGGAAAAGAAAACTTTCAATTTTTTTTTTACTGGTCCGATGAGCTAATCGCAGCAAACCGGACAACGAATTAATCCATTCTCATTGCAATCTGGACACCGGTGGAATCCAAACTCACCCATTTCCTCATCTTCTTCTGCTTCCTCCACTTCTTCCTCGTAATACACTTTACAACTTCCGTTACACGTCTCGCACGGCACGAACCTGATATCCCCACACGCCTCGCACGCCCCGCCCCCCACTCCGCCGCCCTGCTCTGCCCTCTCGCACCCCTCCACCAGCTTCTCCAGCTGCCCTTCTTCGTGCATCTGCCGTATCTCCTCCGCCCCGCCGATGAACTTCCTCCCGATGAACACCGCCGGCAATACTCCGGCCACCTTCGATTTATCCCCAATCAGCTCTCTTAGTTCGTCCCTGAATCCCGAATGCATCGACACGTCTCGCTCGTCGACGCGAACTTCCATGCCTTTCAGGATCACGCGGATGTGACAACAATCTTCGTACGTCTTCCGCACGCCTCTCAGGCTCGTGAAGTACAAGACAACTCTCTCTTTCTCACCTTTCTTCTTCGGATAGAAATCGAAGCTTTTCCATTCCTGCTCTGCTCCGAAGCTGTTTTCCATTTCTTCCTCGTCCAGCGATTTCCTCAGAGCAGAAATTAGTTCAGGTACCGAAAAATCTGGCTTTGGCTCGGCGTCGTGGTTGAGTTTTGTTCCTCCTCTCTGTTCCTGCTTCTGGAACGATTCTCTGAAGGTGGAAATTACGTCAGGATCGAACTCCGGTACAATGAAACTCGGGACTCGATCACCCTCTTCCATTTGAAGCCACATGGGTCGGGGCGAATTTGACTGAACTTTCGGTTCCGGGAGCTGATCGTCGAGACTCGTCGTCGTCCCCGCAAATGACAAGCTCCGATGCTCTCTTGGCGAACGAAAGGGGCTTATTACATCCTCCAATCCCTCCATCAATTCCCACGTGTTGATAGTCTCCGGCTCACCGGGCGGTGTCCGAGTGGGCGTTCTCGGCATGACCTTTGGAATCTTTTCTTCGATCATTTTGGACCATATTTTGGCTTCCATTACCCCGGCGGGGAACTCTGTCTTCGTCTCCTCCTCTAACTCATCAAGTTTCCGATTCCCGTTGAATTTGTCGCCAATTTTGTCCCGATTGTCACCGTTAACAGCGAGGACGTCATCGCCGTCCCCAAGGTGATTCGCTTGCGAGCTGAAATCGAGTTTCAGGGAGCCGACGGTTGAGGATTTGAGAGCGACGACATGAAAATTGTCGTTTTTGTGCTGCGCCGGCACTTTCATTGAATGGCTCCTGCGAACAGGTGAATAAGGTCTCTTCTGGCAATGGCGACATCGCCTGTGCTGTTTGGAGCTGGCGCAACCCATCGATCACATCAAAGAGAAACAAAAACAATCACCGAAGCAATATAAACAGAGCACCAAATGGAAAAGGCTGGTTTCTGGCTTGCAGAGGTGAGGCAGATTAGTGGGTTTTAGTCGGTGATCCAAATGATTTATACACTCAGATAACCTTTATCAAAGAAACCAAAAAAGAAATCAGAAACCCAGAAGGAAACTTCTTTTTCTGCTGATCATCAAAAAGTTTGGAACTTTTCTGTTCTTCTCCCTCATTTTCTCATGAATTTTATAAATTGAAGCCCACAAAAGAGTTGGGGACGACAATCTTGGCTTTGGAAGTGGCAAGGAAAAAGTCTGTGGAACTAATTAAGAGGAAGAAATAAAAGAGGCGAGAAATTGAATCAGAAAAATCGAAAGAAAGTCAAAGAAGGAGGGTTGAAGGACGGGGTCATGAAATTGAATTCCACCCCCGGAGCAAAAAAATGGGTCTCCTCTCTCTAGAGTCTTAGAGGAGTTCTAGAGAGGGAATAATGAACGGGTGGGGAGGGGATAGAGAAACGGATTTTCGGTTTAGGCTTCGGATGAAGCTTTAAATGGGGGAATTATTCATTTTAACCTGTTTTTGCTGTTGCCATTTATGATTTCTCGGATGAATATAAAAGTTTTCGCACTTAAATTGGGCAACAGGAACAAAAGTATTACCCCTCGTTTGTTTCAGCCCATGTTATTACATTGGCCAATAAAACAATTTATGTTAGAATTAAGCGGAAAAAATAAGACAATTTTACCTTTGATTATCACATTCATCAAACCTTAAAAAGTGAGATTACCTTAAACACAATTAGTCGTTTGATTATATAGCACAAATAAGTTCATTAAGGTTGGTATATGCGAAACAAACTTCAAATAAAACCAAACGAAATATATTTTAAAAACACAACATTTTAATTTTAAAAATAAAAAACATATGTGTTTATGTGTTAGATTTCAATTAAATATGAATGGTGGAATTTGTTAAAGTTGAAGGTGTATTTACTAGTACTTTAATTTTGATAATATAGTTTTTATGTAGGAACCCTTGAGAAAAGCAATTACAATATTAAAACATTAAGGTGAAAGGGCATTTTTAGTTCTCTAATTTTGCTAATTTTGTCACTTCAATCCTAAAATTACTTGAATTGCCAATGGAGTCTTTTAACATTTATTCCATAAGCACTGTTAGTCCTATAACTTGTGAAACTACCATGTGTCTGATGGAATAACTAGATATCGTTTAACTCATAACACATAAGAAGTATGGTGGCCTTGTGAGGCCCACATCTACCCCAATTAGTTAACACATGTTCTTCTCCGTCACATGTGTTCTTCTTCATCACAACTCATTGAGCGTGTAGTGGTTGACGGGGATTTGTTACAGTGGCTGGTGAACATGCTGTGGTGATCGTGAGGTGGCAACGTTAAGGTTTGATGGGCCTCTCCTGCAGGCACTAGCCTCTCCTCCAGGCGAAATTGTTAATTGGCTAAACTGGCCTCAATCATCGTTGGTGGTGGATTCGATGAGCCACGATCGCTCGATTCAATCACCCATGATCAATCGTGAAACCAACCTTTCTTCGTTATCTGAAGCAATCTAGTCGGGTCGCCAGTCTAATCTTCAAAGATCATCCGATTCACTGCCGCCCTCTAGGTTCCGTGGAGGAGGTAGAGAAGATCTAGTTGGCAGTGACGTTAGGGTTTATGGGTTGGGCAATTTGAGGCTAGGTTTGCCTTCGGTGCACTTGGATCAACTAATTTGAGTTTGGGTATGTCTAGCCAGTTCATTGTTGAGGCGAGTTCGAAGTTTAAGTGAGGGTGATGAAATAATGGGGGTTAGTGGGGAGAACGTGTAGTGGTCAATAGGGGTGAAACAAAGATGGTCGGCGAAGTGAAGAAAATGGGTCGGTGAGGTTAAGAAGATGGGTTGTAAATGCTCTCCAAGTACTTCCCCTAGTTTGAAATGTTAAGGTAAGTAAATCTCAAGTTATTTTTCTCAAGTAAGTTTTATTATGCAAGAAAAGCAAGCTAAGTAAGGTTAAGTTGGGTTTCAAAGTGTAATTGGCATTTAAAGGGAAAAAAGGTAAAATTGTAATTTTTGCCCAAGTCAATGGCATGACCGTAATTTTAGTGGAATTAGGTTCATACAAGTGTTTTAAGATAAGCAAGTTAATACCATAAATATTTCTAACCATTTAAATCAAAAGTGGAAGTTGAGGGATAAAAATGCACTAAATGAGAAAATTGAGCTATTATGTCTTATAATAACGTAAGTGGCTTAAGAACAAAGTATGTGGGTAAGAAAACCTATCTATGGGACCAAGGAAAGATGGTGTAGGAAGTATTTAAGTGGCCTAAGTGAATTAAAACTAAGTTTGAGGGCCCAAGTATCAAGTGGAGGAAAAATGGGCTAAGTGGAGTAGTTGAGATATTTTTAGGAGGGAAGATGACATTATTCATCATCTCCTTCATTTGGAACATTTGTGGCTCCCTTAGCTGCATATTACTCCATCTCCAAACGTCTCAATTTACCCAAAGTTTTATGAAAATTGAAGGTCTTATAGCCATGCTAACAAGCCCTAAGTTCATCTTTGGTGTATTTGGTGCATTTAAAGTTGTTCTTGCAAGTTTTTTGTTCAAACCCTAAGGTAACCTTCCATAATCCTTGTGGGTTAATTCTAAGCTAATTAAATGGTTAAAAATGTTCTTAATTTTGTGCCATTAGTGTTCAATTTGGTTGAATTCAAGCTTGGAACTTAAAGGAATTCCATTAAACTCATGTGTGCTTGTTGCTTGCTTCTTGCTTTAAGGATGATTTGAGGTAAGGGATTCAAGTTAATTTAGCTCAAATAACATATAGAAATGTAGTATTACATGTGGGAATGAAGTAGAAACAAGACCTATGTGAATTAACTTTAAGGAGTGAAAGATTAAGCAAGTTTAGTGCAAGATAGCACATGATCGCGCAATGCTGAACTGGTATTGGCGACGCGTTACCAATGTTGTTGTCTGTGCTCCAGAAAACCCATATATTGTTGCCCTTAGCAATGAATCACCAAGGCCTAAACCTCTCAAGCTTGGGGCACTCTAAAAATGTCTCAATCTCTCAGTTATTATCCCTAGGTCATTCTACTAGGTTGCGTAGCTTCGGTTGGGTCTAGAACTCATTTCTAAGTAAAAAATTATGCATTATTTAGGTGGTAGCTAAATGTGTGGTTAAGGTAGGTTAAGGAAAGGTGGCTCAAAGGGTTAAAATGCTCACGTTGTTAAGGGAGCACCAAGGGGATTAAGGAGGGTTTCAGATTCTTTGTTGGCCCTAATGGGAGGTCTTAGACCTTCAAGCAATAAAGAAGAAACCTACAAGGATCCCAACCAAACATTGTGGTAAATAAGCCACTAAGGAGCCTTAAACTAAGCTCCAAGAGCTTAACAAGTCAGACCACATAAGGTAACTACCCTACACAAAGTTAAGGGGAAGAGGTAAGAGAGGAGTAAGTGATGACTTACTCTAAGTAGTCTGTCAGAGGCAGGCAAGGGTTAAAAAAGTGTTGACTTACTCTAAGGCGTTTGTAAGAGGACTTCATTGGGTTGGTTAAGTGCTAGTATAGAATACGATGACAAATATCTAAGTACTTCAGCCGTATGAGCTCACAACAATTTGGAGCACCTTCGAGTGTAAGGAAATCCTAAGTGCATTTGCATGTAGATATTTCATCCATCCATTCATCCATCCATTATTTGCATTTTTTGTTGTTCTTTTATTGTTATCAGTTGTGTTCTTTGTTGCTTGATTATTTTGTATGCTATATGTATATTTGTTATGCTTTGCATGGTTGTATATATTTCCCCTGTAGGTGCTAAATCCCTTATTAAGTACTTTTAAGTATTCATCGCTTTAATGTTGTGCAGATATTAAATGGGCTAGCCAGACTTAATAATTGGTAAGGGACAGTTATTAAGGCTAATTTTTATTTGTTAGAAGGCACTCTTTAAGTAGTAAAATTTTAAGTTTCTAAGCTACTTGTAGCATAAGCTAGTTTTGATCAAAGTGTTTGTCTTTCAATTTGAGGCTAAGAGAGCACAAGAAAAGTATGGCTCATTACTTGAAACCAACTTACTTGGGTGAAAAGCTAAGAATAGATCTTAGTAGATATATGATGTTGCTTCTATATGCATGGTATTTTTATACTAAAGGATTGCCTCTATTAGTGGCCATTCATGTAGATAATACTAGGGTTATATTTAGATGCATATAAGCTTGAGATGTATGCACATAGTTGTTACTTGAAGTTAAAGTAACTAAAGTTTTTATATCTTGACTTGTTTTAATTTGTTTTCTTAAATACAAAGTCCATAGCACCATTTTATTATCATTTACTTATTTAATTTTTATTGCATAGTCAGGACGATGCATGTATATTTTTTGTTAAGAAGCTAGTTGCACGTAAAAGTTTTAAAATACTTTGCAAAGTATTAACTAGTCAATTATAACCTATGTGAGATCATAGTTCCTAAAAAGCCTACCAATGTTAGTAAATCAGGTTATTAGGACCCTATTCTACCACACGGGTTGACTGGGTGAACGTGTGGTAGTCAGTTGGTGAACAAGGGTGTTTGACTGAGTAACCATTTTGAGAAGGTTATTTACCTAAATGAGACAAATAAAAGATTAGAGGCCAATATAAAGTATCTGGGCCAAATTAGCAACCAATGGAGCAGTTTAAATGACGCCAAGTGCATCTGTCCTTCCCGTTAAAAGCATAGCAATTTCAAGAGTTATAGGACTTACAGTGCTTATGGAGTAAGTGTCAAAGGACTCCATTGGCAACTCGAGTAATTTCAGGACTGAAGTGGCAAAATTGGTAAAATTAAAGGACAAAAAATGCCCTTTCCACAAACATTAATTTTCAGGCTGAGACTATTGCGGGAAAATGTAATTTGGAGAAATAAAAATAAAAAGTAATTTTGTTTGGTCGCATAATCATGATTCTCAACTCCCGAAGGCGGGCGTTGTAAAATGACTACTCGATCCCAACCGGAGAGCAATGTTTCGTGATGCATTGCAACCATTAGGATGGCTGTGAATGAGCCACTATGGCCTCGCGCGCGTGAACCGAATCAGCTTTCAAATGGCTGGCCTATTTAAGTTCTTTCTACATTTTGATGTTTGTTTTTGTATATTTTTGCTGGATCTCTACATTTGGAATTGGACATTACCAAACTACTACTTAGTATTTACTTCATAAACTTGTGTCACTGTTTACCATTGAGTTGTTTAAGTTTAAACCCTACTGCATATTTCACACAACTTTGTAACTTACAAGGGTAACTTAATTGCTAGAACTAGAAGGTCTTAGATAAGACCTGTAATGTCAGATTTCAATTTTTTTTTCTAGTGTAAAATTAATCTCAAGCCAATATCAACAACAAAGCAGGAGCAGTATTAGTCTAATGACTCTAATCAGTGTATTGCCTTGGTACTTCTAATGGTAGTATATATTAAAAGACTCTGTTTTCACTAATTTTTATGGAAAAATGACGGAAAATGCTAATGTAATTGACACGGAAAACTCCTTTCATTAGTTGGATGGTTGGCTCCTTAAAATTCACCATTGTGATGAAAGGAACTCATTTATTTGAACGATTTCACTTTAGAACTATTACTATTACGCGATCACAACTATGCATGTACCAAATAAGTGTGTATATACTTTTACACATGAGATTTGTATCTCCAGCATCTTTCTTGTTATGGCCAGATAAGCTATTCCTTAATAATGTCATGAATTACCTTAAATAACTACTTAGATGGGGAAAAGAAAAAGGAAAATTCTGATCCTATTATCAGATAAGCTATTATATATCTTAAAGTGGCTATTAACTTAAGGATTTCATGATTTCTGGTCCTATTTCTAGTAATTTTAATTATCAGTTGGATGATATGATAAGAGTAGATTTGTCCAATGGAGGCGTAACTGATCGATGTTAATTAGGGGCGGAGCCGGCCTCAAACTTGTAGGGGTTTGGTTAACTCTGTTGCTAAGGATCACTCTTCAACTTCAAATCCATTGCATAGTGCTTCGCTTATGTCATCCTCTTCCGTTGATAATTAAGGAAAATGCTATATGATTCAGGCAAACTCAACGAAATCAGGGGCCGAATTGCTAGTGTGAGCAAGGTTCAAGAACTCAATGTTACCCTCCTATCTGTATCGATCTTTTTAGGATCAGTTAGTGTTGCATTTATAATAATGCATTAATTTATATCATTTTTATTTCTATTTTATCCAAAACCAAAATGTTATTTGAAGCATAACAAAAAATTTTATAACGAAATTAATTTTCTATGAATTTTTTCACTTACATAACCTGATCAAAAAGTAATAAGAATACTTCGTATTTACAGAAATTATTTTAAATCGGACTTTTTTTAAAATATGGAGTTTCAATAATAATACAATTTGAGTAAATATTCACTGCATATGAAAATAATACATTATTATTGAGGCAAAACATACTCACACTTACAAATGTGTTCATATTCGAATTGTGACACAAGTAACTCAAACGTAAGTATATGTAACGATGGATCTACTTAATATTTACGTTGATGGTGGATGTACATGCATGTGTTTTTTAAGGTCAATGACACTTTCCCTCTAGGCTTGGTTCCCATTACACTTTTTCAATGACACTTTCCCTCTATGCTTGCTTCCCATTACACCTTTCCAACTTTAAAAGAGGAAAATACCATCCTCTATTTAAATATGTGAACTACTGATAATTTAAAATGTCTATAAATTAATTATAAATTATTATATATTTTAAATTTATTATAGAATAGTTATCATATAACTGGAATTATAATTTTAAAAGTTGATATTATATACTTTCTCTGTCCCATGTTCTTTAGTCTATTTCACTTTTTTTTATTTAAATTTGATTTAAATTTATTCATATTATTATTTGCTAGAAAAAATTTAAAAAAATTTACATTAGAAACTATAAGTATTCATTTTTATGTTTATATACTAAAATATTAAAATAAAAAATTTATAAATTAATTACTAGATGGATGGAGTAATATATTTAAAAATGCAAGGGTAATTGTAGGCTCTAATTTGAGAGTGTAACTGTAATTAGTATTAATTAAACCTCTTTGGGAATAAGTGCATTTACGCATTAAGATAATGTTATAAGATATAGCATGTTAAGTTGTAGTTATTGTGGTTGATATCATAATCTTGCAGTGGCTGAGCTCTTAAATTGAACAGTGATGGGAGCTTGTAGAAAATAACAGGATTTAAAACCCAACCTCACTTTTGTTGGCCTTGCACCAGCAACTAATTAGCCATTCATAAGTACCTGTCCTCTCCTAGCTATGCTATAGGTTTAGCCAAGAAATTAAAGAAAATTGGCGGGTGGATTCGAGTATTTATAATCATGTTACTTAATCATTAACTATCTGATCTCTAATCAATTAAAAAGTTCATTCCGACTGATAAATGACTAACCGTCTATGTGTTTGTTTAGTCATGAAATATGTGTATATATAGAACGCTGATTAGTTGAATTGTTCATATATTTATGAAAATGTTCGAGAAAAAGAAAAAAAGAAGAAAGAAAAGTAAGAAGAAGAGGAAGATGTTAAAATAAAGATGATTTTGGGCTGGGATCATAATTTGGGCACATGGGTTGTAAAGTGGCAAGCAGGGCCAAAGTTGAAGCAAATTTAAAAGCTAATTCCACCTTTTCATGTCAACAACTTTTTCTAGTGATGGGTGAAGATCAATAACTATGTGTAATAATGGCCAACCCTCTCCTTAAAGAGTTTAAGACAGATCGGGTGCCGAAAAATATTCAGGAGGAAAAAAACTAGCTACTACTAGTAACTAGTAATCCTGCGTTTTTAATATCTCCTAAATGTTTCATTACACAACTACACAAGCTACGCGCTAAAAATAACAAGCGGATACAATATTAACTTTTGAATGGTATATATTAATTTTGGGAAAAAATAAAATAGAAATGATGCATTTCTTAAAATAAAAGAAACTAAAAAAGGGCTATAGGTATGACTAAAATTGACAAACTTCACTTGAAGTCCTTTAACTTATTTTTATATCTTAAAATATTACTATATTTTAAATTTATTCTATTGAAGTATTTTAATTTATTTTCATATATTAATTGGATGCTTTCCGTCAATTAGACAGTTAAATCAGGTGTAAAATATTGATGTGTAATTAATTAAGACTAAAATATTCTTAAAATGACAATGTTGGTTCACACAATTTTACAATTAATAAATCTAAATCTAAAACTTGTAAATTTCAAGTTACAGTCAGTACTTCTCTCTCTCTCCCCCACTCAACTCCTACCCACTTACTTGCCAGATTTCACAGAAACTGCATTGGGAAAACGGAACAGTTAAGCAATCCACAAGAGACAACTTTTGCGTTGGTTAAAAGGGAGATGAGTTTGAGGTCGATTCATCTTCTTCTTCTGTTGATTCATCTCCTCCCTAGTGTTGAAGACCTCTGGCACAAGCGGATCGCATCGGGCAATCAACTATTGTTCTTTGTCGGATCCTCCTTCATGTTGAAGTAGGAATTGGGATTCCTCGGGTCGATGTCATGCTCCCAACAGAAGGGGACCCATGGATGATTCCGCCACCGCCATGGTGGGGTTGCTCTTGATAAAGGGGTGTCACTGGCAAGGGTCTCTCCTTGCTCAGTCTATAAGAACGGTGAACTGGCAAGGGATGTAGAACTCCCCTTCAACTTCGGTGATCTGGATGCAACGGGAGAAGAAGCAGGGCAAATCTATAGGAACGGTTACCGGCAAGCGAGGCCAGAGAGAGGCACTGTAAAGAGGTTTGGCGAAATCAACCCAATTGATGAAGAGAAATCGATGACCGCCACTGGCGTGTGATTCCTCGTGTGTGAGCAGAACCAATTGCAAAGAGGAGATGACGAAGCAATGTTGGAAAACCCATTTCACCTGCAAATGATGCCAGATCCAGCGAAATCGATGGCCGCCACCGACGATGTCTCCCAGCTCTGGCGAAATTGACTCTGATTTATCGCATTTCCACTTCTTGGTCCATTGGGGCTTAGCTGCTCCACTTTCCACTGGATGTGTTTATCTATCTCATGAGGAAAAATTTTCAATTTTCATGAAGAATGAAACTCAAAGTTCTTGATTTACTTGTGGTTGGAAGGAGAAATCAAAAGTTTGAGTTCACTCTTTATGTTTATGAAATTTGAAAGGTGTAGAAATATTAATTGAAAAAGTTTGAGGATCAAAATTGACATTTTAAATTTTATTTAGTTTTAATTAAAGCTACATCTGCTTTAACAGTCTAATTAAATGAAAATAATTCAATTAAAACCAAAAAATGAGGTAGAATACTTTGATGGAATAATATTAAAATATAATACCAGTTTAGGATATGAAAATAAGCTACCGGCCTAATTTAGAATTTACCCTAACCAAAAAACTTGCTGCACTTTCACGGACATATACTGCGTCTAAAGGTCATCAATATAATAATGCAACTGTAACTAATTCAAGTAGTATAAATTACTTGAAAATTTTTTTAGTTTATCTAATATATTTTTTGCTGAAAAAATTGTTAGTTCGATGAAGTCCAAATTTGATGTTTCTTTATGCGTATTTCCAGATTTAGGGCCTATTTGAGGTGGAATTAATCATACCATATTAATGTATTTTTTTTAGCAATTGATAGAAAGAGATTGTGAGGTTCATAAATTGCTTCCTCTTTTACCTTAGCCTGTCTCTTTCCCCGACTTCCCATAACCAGTATCCTACTTCTCCCCATGTCATTGGAGCTTCGAATGATCTCTGATTTCTTATAAAAATACAGACCCAGCCAATTTGAATAAAATCTTTGTGCCCAGTTGCCCTTCAAACTCATTGAACCAGAGATCAAGGAACTTGAATGATGGCAATAGGGGACATTTGAAACTTTTAGACGATGTCTTGCCCATGGAGGAACTTTAAGAGGTAGAAGATTTTCAAACCAAGCAGGCAAGATCGATGAGATTTTGGGCAAGACCAAAAGGTTTTCTAACCAAGCAGGCAAGACCAATAAGTTTTTGGGCAAAATGGAGTAGGGTGGAGGTAGAGTGAGGCAAGGTGGAGTGGGGTGGGGTAGAGTGGAGTAGGGAAAGGCGGGCGGGGCAAGGTAGAGTGGGGTGGAGGCAGAGCGCAGCAAGGTGGAATGGGGTAGAGGTAGAGTAAGGAGGGGTTGAAAGAACGATGGAAGAACGGGGTGGAGGCAGAATGGAAGAATGGCCCAGAAGAATAGCCAGAAAAATGAGGTCGGAAAAACGGTGGAGGCAAAATGGGGCGAGACTGGAAGAATGGGATGGAGGCAGAGTTGGTGAGGAAGAACAGTGGAATAGGATCAATAGTAATTTTAGGTAGCTTTGGGGGGTAAAAAGACATATGACCTAAGTCCAGCCAACAAAAACACATTAATTTGAGCCAATTAACTCTAAATGAACTGGCCCCTAATTCTGAAGCAGGAAGTACTAGTGCAGAGATCTACCGGTTTAAAGGTGTGGCCATAGACAACCATGTATTCATAGTTTGATTGTTTTGAACAATTTGGCTTATTGTCTATTGTTGTAGCCTACAGGTGATTGACAATGGTTTGTATGTCAGAGCCATGTTTTATTCCTTTGGTTAATGAATTTTCTTCTTTCAAAAATAAATAAATAAGTTATGTTTTGAATGTGAGATTTTAGAAATCAATATGCATGTAGCTTTTATACTCAATTTGATAATTTCTTGACAGTATACATGTAATGTTTACTATCTCATGTTCCTTTTTATTTTATTTTATTTATTCATTTATTTATTTTGGATTGAGGCGATTTATCATTTCATAAGCCAAGACTAATTGTTATGAAGTTTCATCATGATATTTCTTTTTGTCACGTTAAGCTTTTTAATAGGTCTTCTCATACCTACCTCAGCTAGTAAAGGCAAGATACCACTTTAGATATTGAGACCCGAGTTTTAGGCATAACAGAGGCACTCCCACACACAAAGTAACTTGCGAATAGGTTAACTAAGTGCAGTTCGATGCCCTTCAGGTTTGTTTAGGCCGATGAGTAATTCTTACCTTAAATATATTTTTTGTACAAGCTTCTGATTATAATTTTAATAGTAAGTGGATTACTATCCAAAATTTTATGACATTGACGGTGATTGGATATGTACGACAAAAAAGTTGAGTGGGTTTTCTGTCCAAGTAGATTCACTTAAATGGCTTATTTAGTTCCATACAATTTTTTGTAGTAGCAATTGCTGGTTGTCTTGTTTTGGCATTTTCATCTTGGCCCCATTTAGGAACAACTTTTATCATCAGCAGTAGAGTTTTGAATAATTTATTTAACGGTTGAAATGAAAATTCTGAAGCTAAAAGCTACCATTGGAAAGCTTTTTCAAAACTCTAACGCTAATCACTGACGTTGATACCAAACAGGTCTTTGTTATAAACTACTGAATTACAAAGTATTGTTTCAGCAGTTGTCAAGCAAACCTACCTACTTACACTCCCTCCAGACTTACATAGCTACCCCAACCCAAGCTATAAAGCCGAGCGGGTTGCCAGTGGCTATATGTTTTTCCTACTTTATTTTTCTTAGTTTTGAAAACGTATATCTTATAAAACTATAAAAACCTATATGATAATCATCTTTTTAAATATTAGTTAATTGTGAAAAAAATATCAAAAACTTAAAACTATTGAAAGATAATTTGAATTACGATTTAAGAAATTGATATTAGATAGTGTAAAGGAAATGGAGGTAAAGTTAAGATTTTTTAAAATATTGGGAAAAAGTGTAGGTTGGGTAAATTGCACCAAAAGTCCCAACCTTTAATTTCCATTGCAAATTGGTCATCAACCTCTACTTCATTGCATATTTGTCCCTAACCTTTATACTTTGTTTCATATTAGTCCTTAGCTTTAATCAAAACTAAATTGGAGTAGAAACTTGATTTATAAAGATGAAAAATTAATATTTTAAATGATTTATTAACTGTAAAAAATTTATGATAGATATTGAATTTATACGAAGACAGTTAACAAACATCTTAAGCTAGAACTTAAAAAGTTGATATCAAATGGATACATGAGAGTTATAATTCAAACTTTTCAATAATTGTCTTCTTATAATTTTAATTTTTTTTATAGTTGATGGACCATTTAAGTTTTAGCTTTTCCTCTCTGTAAATTAGATTTTAGTGCCAATTTAATTTTTTTAAGGCTAGAAACTAATATGTAATAAATTATAAATATTTGTGACCAATATGCAACAAAATAAAGGTTGAGAACCAATTTGTAATGAAAATTAAAGGGTTGTGACTTTTGGTGCAATTTAACCATGTGTGTAGACCAAACCGTTTCTGTAATTCCGCTTTCTTTTAATCCTCCAATATCCAACCCCACAAGAAACCTCCACAGTTAGTAGATTAATAATTAAAATGTGTACAAAAAAAATAATTAAAATATGATTTCTCTTATAAAATAAATTTATAAGTTAATATAAATTATCATCTAGTAATATTTTGAATTGATGATATTTTTAGTGGTTAATTATTTCTAAGTGTTCATGCTTTTGTGGAAATATACATATAAATATTAAAAATAAAAGTAGACTAATAAGAGATGGATTGCATATATATGCAATGGCGGACCATCATTGGGGCAGGGGGTGCTGTTACCCCTTGAAATTTTTGGAAAGCTTTAGATAATGGGTACTTAATTGGTTAATTTAAGAGAAATTAGAAGTTTAATATGCATTCTTGTCCCCCAAAAATGATGGAAGAATATAAAGGTGAGGGGACAGTGAGGTAGGCTCTAAAGAAAATAGGGACCAAATGAGTAATTATTCCCCCTAGCCTTATTGCCTTAAGCAGATACTCTAACATGACCTAAGTACCATTAGTCCTCTAGCTTTTTCAACACGTACGAGTTTCTCTCTCATCTTTGAATTAGTACAATTTAGTCCCAATCTCCAACTTTGCCTCATCATGATGCTATCCCTCTCCTCCCGGCTTGTCCCCCAACCAAAAATTCTAGTTCTGCCATTGTATGTATGTGTGTGTGTTGGGAAAGTGAGAGGTTAGTTGCATGGTACATGCACTAGAAATCAATGTTAACATGAGTATTAACGGTGAACTTAAGATTTGGCGTATTTAAAAACGAAAAAAAGAAAGAAAAACTAGGATATAATGCGTTCGTGATAAACAAACAAGTCATGAGAAGCAAGCGTCATGATGGGGGATGATGATCAAAATGTGGACAGGGCTCCGGAAGCCTCTGTATATTATGGAAAAGCTACAAATCCAAAGCAAAGCGTACGCGCATCGATAAAAATTAGCAAGCTGCTGGCACCAAACAAAGGCCTCCCACCAACCAAAATGCACCATTCACAAGTTAAAATTCAATGAATATATCCTACAAAGATATATAAACGTAGTAGTATTATTCGTTTTCTCTTTGATACACAAGGGGTATTATTAATTTAAGCAGTGAAGTAAATAAAAAATGGTAAGTGAAGTCTATAGATTTATATATAAAGACAGATTTTTGGGGAGTAGTATGTGAGTCGGCTGTGTAGAAACCCTATGAAGGAAACCATGGGAGAAAACTACCCGAAATCAGAGAAATAAGAAACGGAACATTAAACTATGTTGTAGGTCTTAAAAAATGTTTCAAAGTTTCAAGCCGATCTACGAATATTTAGCTAAGTTCAGCTCAGAATTGGCCTCCTCCATTGCATGCATATCAGAGCCCGGCAAAAGAAAAAGAAACAATGGTCATTGCCACAATCAGAAGCGAAAAAAACTAAAGAATAGAGAGGGGGTTCTAAAGAAACAAAAATTACTGTTTCAATACAGTGGGCTCGCCATCCAAGTCTAGCTTCCATTGGATCTTGCCGACATTGGTTAGAATTTTGTAAAATTTGGTTCAGAGGAAATGAAAATCGGAGAATGAGTGGTGATGGTTGACAACGGTGGAGCGAGGTCGTCTCACGATTCGCAGATATAATTCTCCTAACAAACTAGGAAGATTTAGGAGATTTGGGTTAAGGGAAAGTTATAGATTAAGTGATGGGGAGCCTGGAAATGAAAAAAATTCCCAAATAAGTATACACCGTGAAAGAAAAACTAATCACCTTACATGCTTAAAACAACTAAATACCAAGCACACAGGCAACAAACAAACAAAAAAAAAAGGGAAAACAATTAAAAGAATTACCTCGATGGAAATCATGCAAACAAACAACACGGCGAATGTAGAATCATGAAAATTCAGGTATATACCATTTAGTTGGGAGATTCTAACTTGAGTAGGGCTGAAAAAGGGTCAAGTTATATATTTTAAGTAGCTAAATTCGAGCTTAAATTGAGATTTTTCGAGTCTGGTATTTTCAATCTCAAGCCTTAAAATATCAGGAACTATAGGCTCGTGGGCCTATTGGGCTCGAGCCCTCGTAAGTCCTAAATTCTAACTCCTAAGACTCCTAACCCTTACTCCTTACTCCCAAGCCAAGCCTAGTCTATGTGTTTGCTCTGCATTTGAGCCTTATTCAGTTACCCTTAGTCGACCCACCTAGTTGGTGGCCACCACCAAGATCAATGCCAACGACATGACGACAAGAGCCTTCATCTAATGATGATCTTTACCGCTGTTGTGCAAGGTCGAGCTCCTCCATCAATTCAAATTCTCGACGATAGCCTATCCCATGCAAGTACTCGACAATAGCCCTACGCTGGGATCAGAAACTTCACAATTGGCACCGGCTGCAACTTCACAACTCTGATCGCAGATTCTTCAGTCTCGAGAGTCAATTAGATCTTTCGATCGTAGATTCTTCAGTCTTGTGGCTCTCAGGCTGGCTGAGGGATGGAGCTGGGGGTGTATACCTAAGCTCAAAAGTCAATGTGACAACAGATGGAGGATTGCGGTTGCTCAGTTGACATATTGAGAAAGATAATGGCTCATTCATCAAATTTACAAAAGCAGGGTAGAAAAACAAATGATTAAAAAGTTTGGGACAGGTTATAATATTTTCCTTCCCAGATTCTGATTCTGAGAATTGTAAAAAATTGCAGATTTAGTTCCCATATTTTATCTAAATTATAGTTATGATACCTAAAGATCTAAATGTGTCATTTCAGCCTCACAAGCTTTATGGCCGAATTCGAGCCTGGCTCGAGCCGAGCTCAAATCTTGAAAACTGGGCTCGAACAATTCAAGCTCAAGCCCGGGTAGCATCGAACCACAAAAGGGCCAAGCTTGAGCTCAGTGGACTCCGGCTCGGCATGGCTCATTTTCATCCCATGACCTGAGAGCCTAAGCCCATAGAATGGCTCAAGCACATCTAGGCCGAAACCACCAGTGAAACAAAACAAACAGAATCAAAAGCTAAACCTCTGAATTAGATTAGAATCAAGAGAAGCTTACATTGTTTAAATGAGGATTGCACAATGAAATCATCTCATCTCCATTACAGAAGCAAAAAGAAAGAAGTGCCAGGTCTTGCACATGCGAGCTTAGTTTCTCAAATTCATATTCGCTTTTTGGTCCCTTTTTCGGCTGAGCTAAATACAAAAACACACACATATACTAACTAAAAAGATGCTACTACCATTTGATTTCACAATGATTAAAGACTGATAATCATAAAGGTTATATATCCAATCCAACTAAATAAAGTAAGCCTTTAGCAACATCTCCAAGTCTTTAACATCATCATCCAAAAAGCTGCTCACAATACTTCCACCTCTGTCGGAACTAATTCGACGAAAATGCAGTGGAGAACTAATACTGTTTAAAACTGGAGCTCCCAACCAAACCTCAGATTGCTGATTCTGGATCCACTTTCTTGTCAGATACAAATCGGCCATATCTTCACTATCATCTCATCAATGCTCAGTCCCATCCCTCACCTAGCATTCAAAGGTCCTCTTTGAATTATAGCGAATATTTCCTGATGAAGTATCAAATGCAATGCAACATAAGTTGTCATTGGGATATAGTAGATTCTCATAATGCAACTTAAAATGGATATCAGAAGTCCCCAATCTTTATTAAGTGGTCAGAAACAACAATACCATGCGCTGTGCAAGTAAATAACAATCCCTGCAAGTATTGTGGAACAAAGAAAATAAGCAAACTTAATAGAACATCCTGTGGCAAGAGATCCAACAATAACACAAACTATGAATTGACAAACATGCCTTTTTCCCAAGATGAAAAAAATAAATGAATACTCAATTCAAATTTCATCTTACAGAATGACCGCAGAAACTCATGATCACATACGTGTTTCAAAAGTACATATTTAGATGAATATTTCAACAGTACATATTCAAAATAATATTCAATGGCAGATATGCATTAGGAAAAAAAAAATAGAATAAGTTAATCAATTTGGAAAAAAATAAGAAGCCTTTGAAACAAAGAAATAAACCAAATTCATACTCTTAATGCACTGGACAATTTGCCAAATAAGTGGGAAATCATTTCAGTCAACAAGTGGACAAAATCAATACCTTCATGGCTTCTGTCAAATTTTGCTTTCTGCCAAAACCAGCTAGCAGCTAGCATAAACATCATTCCCAGAAAAATAAAAATTTCCTGATGACTCCGGCTGGCCAAATTTGTTGGAAGCAATATGTCCATTCCACATATCATACTTGGGCCATGTGCTCTGCACTCCAGTAGCAAGAGGAGTTGCATCTTGTGGAAAATTCTGAACTGGTAAGGTCCCAGGGAGGCCTGCCAACAGGTTTCTTTAAGCTTTTGGTTAGGGGTCTTCCGCTTCTTACAACTTTGGGTTCTTGGTAATTGTCATTACTTTCAAAGTCCTTTCCCCTTTTTTTTTGCCCCTGATAACAAGAAACCATTTCCACTTTCACATATTAATTGGACTTAGAATGGGCATTGACTGATTACACCTGCTGAAAATAGATGGTATCAAGGGTGTTGTATTGCACGGGATTTGAGGCTGAGGAAAACATCATTCTGTATGGGAAGAAAACTCATCGTTAAATTCAGGATATAAACATTCGGCAGAGAATCCTAAATCTTGTTGTATACACTTGATTAGCAAGTCTTGATTCTCCTGAACCACTAAAAGCAAATTCCTGTAGAAAATTAGAGCCCATTATCAAGAAATACAGAGACACCTATAACCCAGCGCAGATGGTAAAGGAATTTTTAGAACGCATTCTGGTGGAAGTTTTTCATGCACATCACCCAACTTGCCCGCTGCCTTTCATAGAAAAACTTCTGCGATTTGTCTTCAGATTCTGGGTCACGTGTATTTGACATGGCAAGGGTCTTCTCCTGAATGTTTGTGAAAAATTAGCAAAAACAACTAATAAAGATTTATAAGAAAAGAATATTTCTATCTCAAATAGACTAACACAATTGATGAGGTTCCTTACAGGGTCAATGTTTGTTTCTCCATTTATAATGCTCTTGTTTTCGGGTGTTCTGTGCATATGAATCGAGAAATGTCAAAATATATACAATTTTAAGTCACATACGTACGTGCAAAGGCCTAATAATTCGTATATACCTGAAAAATCAATGTCCTCTGGCATGAAGATAAAGATTTGGTAGTTGGTGATAGAGCTAGTGCTTGCTGGTGGAGCAGTTGGATCTCTGACTCAGAATTCGCTAATTTCTTTTATAACAAAGCAGCAAACAATGTGAGAAACGCTGAAGAAAGGGTAAAATTTACTACTGAATGAGGCATGTGCTCGAGCAAATATTCTACTCGATCATTAGAACTGATTGGTGCAAGTTTAAGGAAGAACATGCCTTGGTGATTTAAAAAAAAAAAAAAAAAAAGAACATGCCTCAAGTTGGTTAAGATTACGCAGACTCATTTGAAAAAAATAGTGATACTTTGAAAGGAAAAAAAAAATTACCCAAGAGGATATACAGACCCCTACACAAACAAATTCCAAGCGTTTCATAAAAAAATTCCAAGCAGTATGAAATGGACAAAGGCTCCATTTGTTGCCCTTAACAGTACGAACTGATAACTGCTCGGACAAAAATCTTTCACTATCTACCAGTAGCAGGCTGACTAATGTCCTGTCCTGCATACTTGTGTCTGTATGTGTGTATCTAAGACAAAGAGAGAGGGGAGGAGGGAGGAGGAAGAGGAGGAGGATGATTCTACACGTTAAAAAGGATGACACATTCCAGGCTATGTCGACAACCCAAACCCAGATCTCTCCGTCTCCCTTTTGCATTCCGTCGAACACTTGGTGTGCAAGATTGTGCATCTCCTCAGGGAGCACAAGAACACGTTCATCTCGCTTTGAAATTACTACTGTGTTTGGATAGCCGGGGAGGAAGGGAAGGGGGAGTGCGCGAACCTCCCCTTCAGTGTTTGGATTGGAAGAAACTGGCTGTCTTTGTACATACAGGAAAACACCCTGACAGCCCGTTGTTTGCAATCATTCTCTTACCAAAATCCACATCTCTTAATTGCCGGTTTCACTGAATGATCATCGTGGCTCTGCCATCGTTATTCCCCATACAAACTATGTTCGTGCGATCGACCTCATGGCACCACGCCACACAATGGTCTTCCCCATTGCGGCATAACTTAATCAGCCCCTAGTTTCCATGGCGGATGCATCAGGTCATGTATCTTAACCCTGGTTTTGATAAGAAACTCAACAGACGGAGACTGTTCAAGCACTTGTTGCAGCCACCGAGGTCGGGAAATCCATTCACATTCCTGCTGTTGCTCAGGCAGTCTCTCTCCAATCTCTCCACAGTCTCTTCCCCCACAAATTTCCCCTTCTGTTCAAACTAGAACGCGTCTGGGCAACTCAACGGTGCAATCTGATGGCTAAGAGAGGGCATGCAATGCTATGTGGCTGAATTTCTGAAATGACTTGGGGCTGGTGGCAACAATGCGGGCGGAGAAAAGAATAACCAGGGGTCTCATCGCCCCCTGTTTTTCCTTCAACCATGGATGAGGTTCATGCAGATTGTCTCTGGTTTCGAGGTAGTCATAATTGCTCTTCAATGATCATTCTGTTGATAGGAACAAACAACTCGCCGTTTGAGCTAGACCATCTCAATCGAAAAACGACGCCACGCTCTCAATCCCCCTCCCGTCCTTTGCACTATATAAGATAATGATGTTTTCAATGTTTATTTTATAATAATGTCGTAGGACGATGTCATCATGTGTTCTCATGTAAACAGTTGTTATTTTGATTCAGCATGTTATGATTATGAAATTAGTTGCACTGAATAACGTTTTAAAAGTAAAAATTGGAACGGTTTAAGAACCTGAACTATGAACCAGTATGATTTAAGACTTGTACTTTTGAATTTAGGACGGTTTAGTTTAGAAGGTGAGTTGATTAATCAAGTAAAATCACGCATTCAAAAGTCATTTGACACCATTTGAGTACCTTTACAAGTAACAACGTGGCCAAGTCTATCAGCTTAGTCAAACGATAGTCAAAGGCATTCAAACTCGCGACTTCACTTGACAAAGTAATTTATCTTATGGGCTGAATTGTGTCAATTCATTATTTAGGCCCTTAAATGATCTATTAGGAAAAGTTTGGAATACTATTCCACATTTAAACCAATTGGAAATTACAATTGTTCATTTTTAGCATATTGAGCTGCATAAATAACCTTGCCCATAAAACACATTGAACTCCTAGTTATATATGTGAAGCATCCTTTTTTGTTATTGTAATTCGAAGCTTTGATATATATGCATATAATTGCTATTATAAGAGTGTTACATACATACATACATACATATATATGTGTGTGTGTGTGTTTTGAAGAGATATATTATATCAATTTAACAAAAAATTTTCTCTAATAACTATTATGATCTACCTAAAAAAAATTGTTATGATTTTCGCCAACTCAGACCTTTTACCCCCTGAACTTCGACTCGGTTCGATTCATCCCTCAAAATTTATAAATTGGGACCTTTTATCCCCTTAGCCTAGTTAAATGGAGAATGTGTACTAAAATAAAAAATAAAAAGATAACTGAAGGGCTAACTAAATCATTTATCCAATGGTTGACCATTGTGAGCAAATAATAAGCACAAAGGCTTCAGTTTCATATTTGAGATTGCTCATCTTTCCATTGTTTTCACCTATAAGCTTGTGTTAACGCTTCTCATTATTTGCTCACAAAAGTCAACAATTGGATAAATGATTCAATTAGCCCTTCAATTTTTCTTTTATTTTCATTTTGGCACACATTTTTCATTTAATGTGACCGATGGGGTAAAAGGTCCCAATTTGTAAAGTTTGAGGGGTGGGTCAAACCAAGTTGAAGTCCAAGGGTAAAAGGTCCAAGTTGGTAAAATTCAAGGGGAAATGGGACTTTAGGCCATTGAGTTTTTATTTCCACCAACACCGATTTTGTTCCAAAATTCCAATATATATAATCGGTTTTCCTTGTTTTTGTCTGGTGTATTGTCTCGGCCCTCGCTCACACTCTCCATGCTTTTTGTGTTGCCTACTATTTGGAAACTATTTTATCTCCTCACTCTCTCCATACCTTTTGTGTTGCTTACCATTTGGAAACTATTTTATCTTAAGTCTTAGGTAAAGAAATGTGTGGCTAGAGCTTTACTCCATAACAATGTATATGTGTGTGGCTAATACCATATGGCCACTTGGACCTTTGCTCTGTCCCTTGCCTTAATACCAAAATCTTATCGGGTTTCCACAAATATACCTGCAACCAAAGCCAGATGACAATTCCATGAACACTTATAAGTAGTGCTAACCACACTTTGCACAAGGACACACTTGGATCTTAGTCACTTATTGCCTCTATTAAGACCATTGATCTACTCTGAGATCAACTGTGATGGAATAAAGCCACAATGCCTTAATTTGCTAACACTGGTAGGCTCTTTAAAAACTATTATCCCACTTGGGTTACAATTGGCTAGTTATTACTTGTGAAGTATTTTAAATCATTATGTGCAACTAGTTACTTAACTTACCTTGCATAGAAAATATGCATGCATTGTCATGGCTATGCAATAATAATTAAATAAAAATAACATTGAAAATAGTGCCACGGTAGTTAACGAAAACACAATTCAAAATGAGCCAAAATGTAAAAATTTAGTTACTTTAACTATAAATAACAACTATGTGCATACATCTCAAACTTATATACACCCAAATCTAACCCTAGTGTTATACACACCAATAAATACTAGTAGAGGCAATTCTTAGTATAAAAAATGTCATACATACAATAGTGAGAACAATATATACTAAGATCCACCCTTAGCTTTCCATCCAAGCAACCTAGCTTCAAGTGGGAAGCCTTACTTTCCATGTGCATACTTAGCTTTGAAAGATGAAAAAACAGCTCTTTGTTTAGTACTAACTTATATTATAAGCAATCATTAATCAAAAGATTCATACTTAAAGAGTACCTTCAAACAAATAAAATTTAGCACTAACAGTTACCCCTTACTAACTGTTAAGCTTGACTAGTCTTCTAAATATTTGCATAACACTTAAGGGGTAAGTACTCAAAAGTATTAAGTAAGGATTTAGCACCTACAAGGAAAATATATACAGACATGCAAGCAATATATATACAAACAAACCAAACAATCAAACAACACAATAAACAATAAACACAAGCAATTAATAAGCAACAACAATAATGCAATGTAATGTATGAATGGATGAGTAAAGGCACATGTTTATGCACTTAGGACTTTCTTACACCCGAATGTGTTTTTAACTGTCGTGAGCTCATACAGCTGGGGTACTTGGATACTAACCCTCGTATCCGATGCTAGAACTTGATTAAACCTATGAAGTCCTCTTTACGGGCGCGTAAAGTATGCCGGTGTTTACTTGACCTTGCCTACCTTTGACGGGCTACTCAGAGTTAATCGTTATACACTCACCTCTTACCCGTAACTTCCCCTTACTTGTTGTGCTGGGTAATTGAGCTTAGTGGCCAAACTTCGCCAAGTTCCTTTGAACTCGACTCGAGCAACTTAGTGGATTCACTTATTGAATTCATGGACTCGATTAGAACCTTTTGAGCAATGGTCAATGCTTGGAGGCACTTAGCCTTTACCCTTGTGTCATCAAGGGTCTCGGCTTCTCGGGTCCTTCTACAATGTCAAAGGTTCATGACCTCACCCTCTTGGCCATCGGAGGACTCATACAATACTAGGTCCCTCCTAGGTACCCCATTGGTGACTTACAATCTGTTCATTTGCAATTAACCCATGTTAATTAACGCGTTTTACGGAAGTTGCTATGAAGATCACTTTGTTATTTGTCTTATTTGCCCCGCCATGTTGTTGGTTCCCTAAGCACTATCATTTTACCAGTGAGCAAAGATGCATCAACTCGTCAGTATGTCGCCACCATTTTTGTCAGTGGTAGCACCAGACCCACCAAGCTCGTGGTCGATCTCGGCAACCATTTTCTATGGATCACTTGTGACTTTGGACAGCTTGGGAGGATGATACTGAGTTGTTTAATCAAATCTTCCAAAGGGAAAATATATCATCGCGTTGTCGGAGGCTACGATTTCAAGCCCACCTGCCAAGTTTCTCCGAGCAATCACATCAAAGGGCTTGCAGCGAGCGGGGAACTGGTCGAGAGGGCGCTTTTGCCTTCACCCTTGCTCAACCCTCACAAAACCCTCAATTGGCATCGCTTTATGCTTGCCCTCCATCACTTTGCGGTCATCGGACTCCCTTACCCTCACCATCTTAAGTTGTCTATCCACCGTCTTGAGTTGTCTATCCATCATCTTGCCTATTGCATCATTGTTCGTGTATAGTGCCATCCTCATGATGTCCTCCGTTCCTTACCTTCACTTTTTGCGGTGGAGGAAATAGCTACAACGATGGGTTTGTCAGGTAAACTCGACCTTAACCTTATATTTTTTGGTTATGGTCAGTTCGGGTTGAGTTGTTAAATCGGGTCGGTTCCGGTTATATTTTTCAGATGGAGAAGTTGCTTGTAGATTTCAGGTTCCGACCCGAACCCAACCAAAAATTGAAATTTACAACCCTAACCATGATTACCAAGTTTGAGAATATATAACGAATAATTGTCATAAAAAATGAACACAAGATAAATGAATATTTACCAGAAACTGTAGAAGTAGCTCAAGAAGACACCGAAGCCAAACTAGTCATATATGCCCCTACAAGAATAAGTCAGCTATAACAAACCAAACAAAAGGACGTGTTTTACTTGATAAAGTAGCCATGTTTACTAAGTTTGACTAAAAAAGATAAGGTCAAGAACTCTAAGCAAAAGATACTCTTAGACATAACCATATAAAATCCATGAGCATAGATGACATATATTTGCTAAACAAAACCAAAACAAGGTAAACGAACATTTACCAAAACTAGGAGGAAAAACTCTAGAAGACCCCGGACGTAAAATAGATGTAAGGGATCCTACAAAAATAATATAACTATTAGCAAAACATATTGAATAAACTAAATAGGAGGACATATTTTATATGATAAGCTAATTGAATTTACTAAGCTTGACGAAAAAAAGACTTGGTTAGGAACTCTAAGAAAATGACACTCTTAGATATAGCTATATAAAATCCATAAGCATCCATAATGTAGATTTCCTACCCAAAAAATAAAACAAGAGAAAACAACATGTACCAAAAAGGAACTCTAAGAAATGCATGGTGTTGGAAAGAACAGACACCCATGACCAAAGGAACAACGGAATACATCTTAACTCTACCAAAAGAAGAAAATAATGAAAAGAAAAACACCATAAGAGACAACACAGCTCAGTAATAGATTATTTTTGCAAAGAAAGGATGAATTTGCGGAAAAATCCAATTAACCAAAAACTGAATAAGGTTATCGGTTTTCACACCAAACAACCAAAATTACAATCAAGTAATGGCCATTTTCCTATTACAGCTTTCAATTTGTTCGAGTGCCTGGAGAGAAAGGGCAATTTTTCTCAGCTCCAGTTAAGTTTTCATTCATTCTTGATCAACAATGTAAGATATCAGCTACACACAAGAGTATATGCAAAAGAACATGTACCAAAAAGGATCATAAACCTTTGATATACATACAAGACAAACCAAAATTCACAATAAATCAACTTAGATCCAAACGAGAACAAAGTTGTCTTGTTGCAGAAGACATAAGGGTACTACACAAAAAAAACTGCCACACAAACCTTTCTTAGGCTAGGTGATCTAGAATAGGTTGATGACCTTCCTCGTCTCACAGCTTGCGATCGGCTTTTGCAATATATGCAAATCAATAGTAAAACAAAGATAATGGAAATAAAAAAAAATAGATGTTCATCCAATTTACGATAACCCTTTTCTATTCCTAGTTTAGTGCCCAGTACCAACATTTGCAGAATATAACCATACGAAGGAAATAAAAACTTGTTTTACAATTTATTAGAAAACGTCAATGGTTCTAGAACTATTACAACACTCAAACATGGAATTTAATCCTTGTTAGGACTCCCAGATGAACCTTGAAAGAAAAATACACAAGCGAGCATGCACAAAACATAAAAAATGATAGCAACTACAGCATTTGCTGCAAAATTAATTTCATAATTTAATCAATATATTCATATTTTACAACTTGCAAGTATATCTAGATGGTTCATTCCCATGGATTATGGTTGGTATAATGTTTCAAATTTGAAATAGGATATTGCAAATGCAATTTTCAAGTACTCATATAGTAATTATTAACCTTGTCTTTGAATTGCTGTCAAACATTTGGCTAATAAATTGGTCTTTAAAAATACATTAAGAAAAAACACCAGTATTGTCATTTGTCCAGTTATCCTTTCAGCAAAATGCATTGCTTTAATTCTTTCTGTAGTAATGATGCTTGAGACATGTGTGTACCTTAATGCTGCTACTTCAGTCTTAAATCATGGAAGAAACAATAATTTACATCGACTTAAATCATGAATTCAAACATGATGTAAACTTGATCCTAAATATACATTGACGACGGACAACACCCTTATGAAACAAACAATAATTTCATTTTGACTAAATGCCCACCTCTGCCAAAGTTTATATGAACACATAACGATCAAACTAATCCATAAGCATTTTCAATTTAGTGCAACTAGAAAATCAAACAAATTAAGAATAAATTATGAAAGTGTCATACGCCTTCATAGGAAGAAGTTGTACCCTATTATTGTATCCCAACACGAAATAGAAAACCAACAATATGCTTAAAACAGTCTAGGCAAATATATTGAAAAAATAGCTATAGCATACACCCAAGGCACTAGCGTACACTCGTACTTTCACATTATTTACAAAAATGTCATTTGTACTTGAACAACACATTCTATTAATATAAATAACACTTCTTACTAAATGAAGTAACATAGTATAAAACTGTACAATTGTATGAATAGAATATCACTTTTTATTGGACGGAATAACACTATTTGTGAACAACATATATTATCAAATGAAGAGTGCATTTGTACAAATGGACCAGTACTTCTGCTGAATAGAACATCATTATTTACAAATAACACATCTTTTGAAATAAACAATATAATACACAATGACACATTTGTGTGAATAGATCAACATTTTTCATTGAATAGAACAATATTATTTACAAATAGCACATCTTACAAAGTGAATAATATAGTATAGAACAACACAATTATATGAATGGAACATCACATCTTACTAAACAGAACAACATTATTTGCAAATAAAATATCTTATGAAATAAACAACACATTAGAAACTAGCATAATCGTATAAATAAAATAACACTTCTTACTGAATAGAACATCATAAACACTACTGGGGGCGAAGACCCTGGTTCTTCCTCCAATGGGGAATAGATTATGTTGGAAATAGGGCTGAATGATTAAGCATATTACAAAATGACATATATTTTTATAAATGAAATAACACTTCTTACTGAAAGGAACAATACAAATGTCGCCAAAGACAATGACATCAATTTTTCCTCTAATATAGTACAGATGCTACTGGAGATTGGAACGAACAAAAAAGAGAGGTCGATGTAGAATGTTAAACTTATCTGCAGCTTCGCTTTCCTTGTCATCATGATCAAAATTGTCATTGACCAAAATATATCTATCAATGAGCGGCATGTTCCCATTGTCACTGCCACAGGAATCATCTTCTCAAGTTTGAGCAACTAGTATAAGGATATTGACGCATTACTAATTTTAGCTTGAAGGGCGAGGATTAGTGCGGTAGTGATGGACGGAAGAAAATAAGCTAAGGTAAGAGAGAGGAGAAATCTGCAATTTAGGGAGGAAAAAGTGACAATGGCAAACTTGTGAATAAATACAAGCTCTAGGTGCAGCATACGGTGCAGTTGTATTTTAGTCTCAGCCTATTGAAATTATGGCCAAGGCTAAAATACACTCAGACCACACTGAGCACCCCACTTTCAGGTTATTTACAATTTTTGCCACTTTCGTTTCTTCTTTCTCCAAAACTGCAAGCTCGATTAAATCCTTATCTTGTTTCTCTTTATCTTTTTTTTTTTTTTTTAAGTTTGCTCTCTTTAGATCTCATGACTTCGGTTCTTCGTTATCACTATATGAGATGGGAGGATGCTGCCTAGTGATGGATTTGTTTCTATCATAGATGATTTCGATGATGATAAGAAAGGTAAAGCTACGGAGGAGCTTGACCTTCTCCACTGAACAAGAACTCCTTCCATCATTTGTCTTTGCCTCCTGCAGCGTTTGTGCCCCATTAGAAGAAGAATTTGAGTCCCTACTTCTGGCAGCATTTGTACTATTCCGTTCAATAAGTAATGTTATTTCATTTATACAAATATGACGTTTTTTAATATGTTTCATCATTTGTCCCTGCCTCCGATGACATCTGTGCTATTTTGTTCAGTAAGAAGTTTTGTTCCATTTATATAAATATGTTGTTATATGATATGTTGTTTATTTTGTAAGATGTGCTATTTGCAAATAATATTGTTCCATTCGGTAAGATGTGACCTCTCATTCATACAATTGCATTGTTTAGTAATATGTTGCTTACTTCGTAAGATGTGTTGTTCGTAAATAATTTTATTCTTTTTAGTGAGAAATGTTATTCCATTGATACAAATTTTTTGTTTTGTATTATGTAGTGTTTGTAGATAATGTTCTTCCATTTAGTAAAAGTGTTGTTTCATTCATATAATTATGTTGTTCATCTAGTAAAATATACACAAAAAATGTCATTTCATTAAGTAAGAAATGATATTTCATTTATACAATTGTGTTATTCTATAATATGTTGTAACATGATATTCTGCTTAAGAAAAAGTGTTATTTGTTTCATAGGATGTACTGTTCAAGCATGGTGACATTTTTATAAATAATGTGCTGTTTCGTAATATGTTATTCATTTCATAAGATATGTTGTTCATAAATTTTGCTGTTAGTTTTAGTTGAAAGTGCTTTTCTATTAACATATATATATTGTTCTATGCAATGGTGTTCATCTAGTAAGTGTGTTGTATAATTCATATAAATATGTTGTTCTATTCGTACAAATGTGTTATTTTATAAATTATGAGATTGAGGTATACACTGGTATACCAAGTGCACCGCATAGCTACTCTAAAAATATAATTATTCTACAAAGTAGAGTATTAATTTTTAGTTAACATTAAACTTGTCTATGTAAAAAGTAAAAAAAAAAAAAAAGAATGATTTGAAAAAGTCACTTAATTTACCAAAGAAAAGCCACTTACAGTTCTCAAATTTTCCTTTTCTATTGCCATATGCACATGCATATGTGTTTTTTTCTATGTAATGCAATCAAATTTTCAACACGTGATATTGTAGTTAACTTTGGCCCACATCCTGGGAAAGCATATTAGAGATTCACTCATGAGTTTGATTGCTTTAGAGTAGCCTATTAAAAAATCACTTATAGGATAAAGATAGTAGGTTGGCCGTTATAGTTGTGGATTGGCTCAGATTAAGGAAGTGATCTCCATAATCATGGAAACTACCACAAAATGAGGGGACTTTCCTTACGAGCAGGGGCGGAGCCAGGATTTTAAGTTGGAAGGGGCCGAATTTTATTTTGAAAATGTTAGAGAATTAAGAATTAGATGTATTTCTACAATGTAAAAAAAAAATAACAAAAATAACTTAAAATCTATTAAAATGCTATATTTATAGGTTATACACTTTCAAAATAGCAAGTAAAATTTACTAAATCTCAATTTTCATCCATATAATGAATAGGTGATTATAAGCTTCAAATCCATATCAAATCACACATTTTCCTCTCAATGAAAAATTATTTATGTTATTATACATGTACACATGTTCAATTAATATCACATAGCAAATAAAAACATAATATCTTATATATCTTGAAGTGGACACGCCTTTCTTTAAATGCATAAAAATCATCTATTTTCTTGTCTATTAAAAAGATCCCAACAATCTCTCCTTCAATATAAACAATCAAGTGATTCTTGAGAAAAATATCACTCATACTATTATGAAGCCTTATTTTCACAATTTTTATTACTGAAAATGCTCATTTTGTTGTTGTAGTCAAAACAAGAAGAGTCAAGATAAGACGAATCAATCTATCCACCCAAGGATAAATTTCTTACTTTCTTATTTCATTTAGTCATCTATACAATCAGTAATTGTAGATACATTTTTTCAATTGTTGATGGTGAGGTACATCAAACTCATAATGCTGCAGCTAATATTTTAAATGAATATTTTATTATTCAGTGAAATCTGAAGGATAAAAATTGTCGGCCAATCTACATATATTCTCAATATTAAATGACTTATAAGAATTTTTTGGATCCAAAACAACACACAAAAAAAGAAGCTCATCATCTGTTTGTTAAAGTACTTCTTCTGTTTTTCATAAAACATATCTTAGTTAATGGAAAAATTTACAAAAGAAGTGAAAAAGTTGTACTTTTACATTTCTAACCTTTTAGAACATAACTAATTATTTTTTATTAAAAGAGTAAAATTAACTGTTTGATGTTGGACTTTTCCTACATTTCTCACACAAATCAACCACATGCATTTATGTATACTTTTAGTGAGATGGAGAAAATTATTGTCATTTCATATATATACTTCTTAAAAATTATTGTTATGTTTTATAATTTTTTTATCATTATTTTTACACACACACTTCACCCCCCAGCCCCCCTATTAGCTCCGCCAATATTAGAATCCCATAACACCATATTTTTAAACCTATAATAGGTTTTCTTTATGGGTTATGAGGTATGTTTAATATTTTGAACAAAAATGCTAGAGCCTACACTGACTTAATCATTGGAACATTTCCCTAAGACACACAACTTCAAGCCTTTTTAATATTTTCTTTTACTACAAGTTTAGTCATCTTCTAGTCTATATAACCCATTGAACCTCACTAGATATCATGACACTTCTCCAACATATTCATTCTTATTTTTTAAAAAAATTAAAATATTTAACATAATTATGAATATATGAAAAGAAAATTGAAGGTCTAGGCAAAAATAGAATAAGTTTATCAAAAGCCATGAATTACGCATCTTCAGAGTGCTAACTGTGCTTTCCTTGTACTGTTAAGGCCATATATATATATATTAGGGTCTAGTATTTAGACCTGCCCATATAAGAGACAAGTTCACACACATAATCTTAATTAGGGAAATTTTTTAATTACAAGATTATTTAATGGGAGAAGATTTCTATTAGGAGGGGAATCCCACATTGACTATACTCATATGGAAAACAATTTAGTGCCCCTGTGTATAAAAGGAGACCTTCACATGGCGCATTTCAAGTATACACACCATAGCACCCTTCATTCTTAGCCATTTCACTGGTGATTCAAAAAGTAGCTTGAACATAAAAGGGCTTCTCATAGAGTCATATTCCAAAGCTTTGATATTGCCTTTGACCTCAGGTTCACAAATCTTAGTTCGCTCAAGTTAACCAACCGAAGATCCAATTCAATTACTTTCCTTATAGTTTAACTATTAATTACTCACATAAAGGTAATTGCATAGACGCAACAAGAATTTATCAGCAATACTGTTAAAAACCAATAATGCATAACTAATGATGATGAAAAGA
Organism: Aquilaria sinensis; assembly: GCA_005392925.1. Lineage (NCBI taxonomy): Eukaryota > Viridiplantae > Streptophyta > Magnoliopsida > Malvales > Thymelaeaceae > Aquilaria > Aquilaria sinensis. Next base: position 613,298 of record SMDT01003191.1, on the reverse strand, counting down.
TCAACTAAAAAATGATCATGAAAATAATTGATTGGTAATGTTACTGCTAGATAAGGTAAATTTAGTTTACCTGTAAAAGTATTCTTTTCACACTATAAAACATTCACATTGTCCAAAAAAAAAAAAAGATAAAAAATATTCCTTTATAAACTATCCTAATTCAACATAAAAATGTTGAATTGTTTCTTTTCTTAGAAAGTTTGTACTCCATCTATTTCGTAAATGTTAGCCCTTTTACTTTTTTTGTCTAAAGTTTGAATTAAATATATTCATATTGATTTGTATTGTAAAAAATTATTAAAAATTATATTTAAAAATTTAGAGTATATAAGGTACTATTTTTATATAAAAAAAAAAAGAAATCTTGAAAGAAATAAAATAATAAATTAATTACTGTGAATAGTAAAAGGAACAAGTTTTGCAAGATAGATAGAGTAACATTTAATTTACCTTACATCCTCATTTAGATTTTTATTATATAAAATTCAAAAATAATTTTTTTCTAGATTTTAATTTACAAGAGTAAAAATGAAAATAATATAAATTATATATATATTTTAGTCTTTGTGTCCAAAAATAGTTTTTCCCATTATATGATAGGTGAATATAAAATATGAATTTATTAATTTTGATCGTTCGAATATAAAAGATGTGCTAAATCAAACCAAATGACTCGATCACTCAAATTTCTTTGAAATCCTTGGTTACAACAGTTAACCAGCTGGATTCTTTGAACTTAGGGATGACAGTGGATAGGATGTGGGTAGGATAGTGTTAAATCCATATCTTATCCATCATATTAGATACTCAATCCGTATCTAATCAACCATCTATCGGATTTACAATTTTAATATTCATAACCTATCCATTTTAAAGTGGGTAGGATCAGGTAAAACCCACCAATCCGCCACATACTATCATACTAGAAAATAGTAATTTTACAATAGAATACCATAACAAAAAAATATTAAAATGATCTTGAAGAAAAATAATATCAATAATAAGAGTTACATGTAGTTCAACAAAGATGCATATACCTAAACAAAAAAAATTCATGTGTAAGGCCTCATAGGAAGAAATAATACATGTAAAAATATACAACTCTAGGCCACGAAGCCAAACTCATGTCCATCATCTCTATGTGGATGTTGGCACTTAAGTATACTACTTTAAATAAAAAGCAAAATCTACTAAAAGTAAGCTATATCTATGATATGGTCATGTAGGCCTAAACCCGTATTCTATCCACATTTGGTGGATATGAAAAAAAAATCCACATTCGCTCAACATCCATTTAATTGTTAAAAAAAACTTATTCACAAAATAGAATACAGGCATATATTTGTTGGAGCGAATATCCATTGATGTTAGGGATGACAATGGATAGGATGTGGGTGGGATGATGCTGAACCCGCATTTTATCCATCATATTGAATACTTAATCCATATCCTAACCACCATCCTTTGGTTTTACAATTTTAATATTCATATTCTATCTATTTTAAGACAAGTAGGATATGAAAAAATTCATCTATCTACTACATATTAACATAATAAAAAATAATAATTCAATAATGAAGTACCATAATAAAAACATTAAAAGTGTTATTGCAAAAAAATATCTATAATAAAAACAGAAATTAATTTAGTCACAGATAAATCATAAAAAATTTATCCAAATCAAATTAGTGAAATGAGTACATACTTAGTAGTAAGCGTATTTCTTTGTGAAGAAAACATGGATACCTTATATAGAGTTTCTCCCTAGTCATCTTATCTTTGATATTTAGTTGCAATTGCAAGAAGTAAAGTCAATTAGGTTATTTTGTAAATTATTATATTGCTCTTAGCACACACACACACACACACACACACACAAACATATGCTTGTAGGATATGGGGTGGGTAGGTCTAAACTCATATCCTATCCACATCCAATGAGTACAATAAAATAAAATTCACATCCATTCTAAATCTATTTAATTGTAAAAAAATCTTATCCATCGGGTAGGATATAGTAGGATATCCATCAGAACAAATATCTGTTAACATCCCTATATGTGGCCCAGTTCTTATAATTGTGTCGTGTGCATCCTGGTGGGTTTATCTAAGTTGAATATCTGCTAATTAATTGCTTCCACTCTTTTATATTTTAAGGCTAAATTCTCAACTTTTGAACATGATCAACAACAACAAGATCAGTGAGTAATTTATTTTATTCAATAAGAATTTTTACAATCCATTATATAAACTCTAACTCTAGAAACACTGCTAAGTTTACAATGTCATGAATAGATTTGTACCATTCCTATTACCTATTGTTTTAAACATATCATTGTTTTGGATGTGACCAAATTTTAGGGGTAAAATCTAAATATGGCACCCTAAAAGATTGTCCTAAAGTGGTCTCGTAATTTTTTCCGTCCTTTTAAGGTCCCTTAATTCAACTAATGTGTCATATTTTAGTCTCTATTGCTAGTTTAGTGGTTAGTTTAGATGAAAATTGTCTACGTGGCATTTGGACTACCACGCGGCATCATGTTTCATGACAATAAGTGACAAGACTGGAAGAATAATAAATTTCATAATAGAATTGACACATACAAATAATCCTAAGGACCTAAAACCTGCATTAACCCAATCTTCTTCTCCTTTCCAAAACCTTCCCAAATTGGCAGGTGGTTGTGGTGTCCAAATTTGTTAGGCAATGCAGAGGTTGATGAGATGAAATTGGAGGACCGAGAGGACTGGTGAAATTGAAGGAGGGTAGCCAAATCGAAAGACTGAGAGGATGAGCAAGATTGAACGAGGGTGAAATTGGAGGGGAGAAATTGGGACAGGGAAGAAGGGGAAATTAGGGACGAGGAGGGAGAAATTGGGACGAGGAGATGAATAAAGGGGGAAGGGGATAAATCGGGACAAAAAGAGTGGATTGGGATGGGGACGGGGACAAGTGTAGGTGGCATCGACGAGGAGAAGGGATTGGGACGAGGAAGGAGAAATAGAGCAGATGAGAGGGTAGGGACTGGTGTGTAGGAGGACATAGCCTATGTGCGGCTCATTGGTCTCTACCTTGGTGGCGACGACGGAGGTAGCGGCATGGGATGATGAAAAAAGGCTACTGTAAGTGTTCGTACTTCGTAGGGATTCAAGGAAAAAGAACAATTGCTGGCTAATATACATTTTAAGTTTCTAAATTATGAGTTTTTTTCAATGTTACTTTGAAATTTCATATTCTTCCAATTTTGTCACTTGTTGTTATAAAAGAGGATCTCACATACATAATTTTCATCAAAACTAATAACTAAACTAATGGTAGAAATTAAAATAGGGCACGTAAATTGAGTTAGGGGACCTTAAGATGAAAAAAATTATAGAATCACTTTAGGATGATCTCTGAAATGATGGGACCATATTTAAATTTTACCCCAAATTTTTGAATTCTATTTATTTATCTTCTTCTTTTGGTAATCGATGCCAATGACTCATGATTCGACCCCAGCTGTTTTCTTTCAGGCTACTAAAATAGAACTGGAGCGTTAGGCAACGGATAAGCCTGTATACCGGCCCAAGCAAACTATGGGCTTTTCAAAAGCCAGCGTAAGGATCATATGATTTTCTAAGGCCTAGAAAGGAACTTTCTTTCCCCACTTAAACCACTTCATATATGTCAATACAGAGATGGTGGGGGAAAAAAGAACAAAAAGAGTAGAGGTAAACTATAATCTACATGAATAGAAATAAAAGAAAATATGATTTTACTCTGTTAGAACTTCTTTGTGTGGTTGGCACTACTCAAGTAAAGCAGAGATGCATAGTTTATGAGACATAAAGGCTTTTAGTTAAAAGATAGATTAATTGGTCCTCAGGGGTACGAGAAGAGGTACAAAATAATCAATAAATTATTTTAGTTTTAGCAGAAAATTGAGATTGGCACGATAATCAGAAATATACTGATTGTTTTTTTAATGAAATCTTCTTCGTTATCCTTTCAGTCAGGCATGTAACACTCTCTGGTATAAAAATCTTTTTCAAGTTCTGAGCATTATTACTCGAGAACTGTCGGGCTTTGGGTAGTGTGTGTGTGTGGGTTGTACCATCTGACCCAATTTTTTAAATCTCGAACTGGGCCTTTATTTTTTCTGTTTTGAAGGAGCCCATTTTCCATAGGTTAAAAGGATGAGGGATTTAGTGCCCATGGCTTTTGGTAGCTGTTAGGATTTCAAACTTGGAAGCAAACGGTTAAGCCAGTCCCTGTTCAGTTCTGATCGGATCTCAGCCTCAGGTATCTTTTTTCGAGAAAATCGGGACGGCCTAAGTATTGTATTGGTCAGTTACTCGACAGGTTTTATCGGCCCCATTCGGTTGGGTCTAGCTAGGGGCACACCCAGCTCAAACCTTGCCCAATTTCGATTCTAGGCATGAGAAAGAAAACATTTATTTTGTTTATATGGGCTGAGGTGAGAAATCGAAAAGGAGGTTATCTAAAGTCGTGACACATGTTGCCTTTGTTCTTAAATCTTTTTTTTTTTTATTGTTACTCAGAATATCTACATACTAGCATTAAGGGCTTTAACAAGGTTGAAGGGAAGGGGGCGTTTGAACTTGGGCCGGTGGCATGGGAGGGCAGCGCCCTCACCAGTCCGGCTACGTTGCGAAAGGCTTTTTTTTTTTTTCGTTTTTTTCAAGTGAGCAAAATATAAGCTTCATGCTACAATCTCATGATCTATACACAGTGCACCTACTCTTTTGAGGTCCAATGCCCCCATGTCATACATGTGCAAGTGCTCCACATTTTGAGAAACTAGCAAAAGAAAATTCTATATATGGACATTAGTAAAAGAGTAGCAGTTGTATATTATCTCAACTCGACAAATATTATTGGACTGAGGCACTAGCATTGGCGCCTACTTGTGTTCATCCATAATCCCAACAATCCGATACAAGTATTTAGCTTGTGATGAAAGTAAACCATTAACTCTAATACAACTTATTAATACGATAAAATGTTTTTCCCTTATTTCATAAAACAAGCATAATCTAGGCTAGACGGGAGATTTGAAAATTAAATAGACAATAAGAGAGAGTTCTACTCGATAGGTTTGACTGATGTGCTTTCTCGTAGTAAATTAAGTGTTAGCATTCATTAATTTTTTTATTAGTTCAAACATTAAGCTATGTTGTGTTTTTCATTTTTCAGAATTTTTTCTCTTAGTCGGTAGGTTCTAATATCAGATATACTTGTATATTGTTTGCAATTTTTCTATATTGTTTGCAATTTTTCTATGTAATATGGTATTATACAGACACTATAAACTACATGAATTGAGTGTATTGTCTTTATGGAGTTCTGGGTTGTATCTTACGACATGAATATGTATCATACGACATCTATTAGATGACTTACAGTTAATAAAAAAGAACTTTCACAAAATAATGTAGTTTAGCTGATAAATTGCATCAATGATAACAAACCTATAATTATCATTGCAAATCGAACCTCAACATTTTTTCCATAGCATGTTGGTCCCAAACCTTTATGAAGCATTACATGTTGGTCCATAATCCCATGAGAAAACTGAGTCAACATATTATTAGAAGACAGTTGTTGAATAGTTTAAATAAAATTTAAAATTTTGACTTTTCAAGTTACATTAGATTTAACAAATTTTGCAAGGCTATGAACCAATATGCAGCAGACTTTAAAAGTTTGGGATCAATATGGAGCATTAGTGAAGTTGGCTACCAATTTGCAACAGTAATTATAGGTTTAAGATTAACAATACAGTTTACCCATAGTTCAGCTATATAATTAGTTTTCATCTACCAATAAAAAAGCCATCAAACACAATAAAAAAGAATTAAGAATTACAAGGAACCTATTTGTATGAAGGAAAGTTTAAGTGCACAGGTAATGAACACTTTTATTTTCAGGATATATAATACATGCAAAAAATTAAGGTATACTTGGTTATCATTAAAGAACCGAGTGATAGTATCCTTGATGAAATACACATTTTTGAACATGTTGTGGAAGATGTGACTTATTATAAACACCCAAGATCAGATATTTAATTAACTTTGAAATACAAGTAACTAAATATACTGGTTCACACCTAATACTCAACCAGAATTCTCTTTATGTTGATAGAGAAGTGTGTATGGTGAAATAGAATAAGTAGAGCCTTTGGAAGTTGTGTTCGCAGCCCTTTATCGCACAATTCTATTACCTCTATTTATAACGGGTGAATTGGCACTTTTTTTAAGGTCATAACCCTTCATAAAAAAGTTATAATACTTCATAAAATGTTATACTACTTCATCAAGATGTGCTTTTATTCATCTATAACTTCTTCCCTTAAAATAATGCAATAACTATCCTTAGAAGAACTGTGTTGGTTTGACTATAGAGTCACAATTCTTTTAAGAGTTGTGTTTCCTTAAATTAAGGTCATAATCACCTCCTAAAGGTTATTAAATTTACCAAAAATATGACCCTTCACTAAAAGTCATGTTATCTCACTAATTATGGTAGTTATGGTTTGTAACAACCTTTTCAAGGGTCATATATATTGGGATGAACATGTCATTTCATCTAAATGTCATATTTCTTCATAATATAAGTAGTTATGGGGTTATTAAGTGGTTATCCCACATGTTAAGTTGTACATGTACATGTCATATAATTGCTCCATGTCATCTTTCAATTGGTTATAAGGTGATGATGTGTCACACACATGTGTCATATCATCGTAACCAATTCAATACCTCTAGTTGATGTTAGAAGTAGTAATGTGAGTTGGTGTGATAGCACGAACACATGATGTGATAGCACGAACAAATGATGTGACTACACCAATCATTGGTAAAACAAGTATATCTTAGTGCGTTTATGAAACTTAACAATCACTTTTGTTAACTAAATTCCAACATTGTAGGCATCATACTCAAAACACTAGTACACATGTCTCGTTTTATAGCTTGGTCGGTAACTGGATGTGACTCCACACTCCCTCACCCGAGTTAAAGTCTCTCATCCCCACCTTTAATCAGAATTCTTTACTTTTTCACAATAGATTATTCTAAGTACCAAAAAAAAAAAAAATCTAGTACGCATATTGGATGTACAAGGCTGGCATTCAACCAAACGTGATCCGTTTCGATCTAGAAAGAAAAATATGACAACTAAATTATCCCAACTCGATTTTGAGCCAATAAAACCTAATAATGCCCAGTAAAGCAAATACTTCAAATGAGAAAAAAAAAAAAGGCAAGAAAAAAAAACAAGAGAGAAACAGTGGACCTTCTTGCATTAGATTTGGTTAGACATGAGTCAAAGATACAACTAGCAATGTGAAAACGCCTTCAACTGAGGATTAGACCAGTAATGCTGCCTCTGTGACTTGGTTTCCTTTGACATATGATAATTATTATTTCACCCTTGCAATGGAAGCTATGAGTTTTTTTTTTTTTTTCTGAAGATCATCTGTTGTACTAATCATTCAAGTTGGTAATTAAGCTATTGAGATGTTGTCTTTTAAGTCCAGAGCATGTCTCTAATTCTCTGACTTGTTCCATAAAGAAGACATGGAAGAACCATCAAGTACGGAAAAAGACAAACATGTACATATGTAGACTAAACTCATATATGGGCCCTGGTGGCTAGCAGTTATAGGCCCTCAATTTTGTTAGCATCAAGCAAGCAGGTGAAAGCAGCCGATGGCTCGGCCGACTTTGGTGACTTCACTTCCCAAACATCTATGCGGGGAAAAATGGTATGCTGGCTTCAGAATGAAAACAACTTACTACAACATGTTTGAGTACTATCATCCACACATAATCTCAAAGTCACACGTGATAAATCTTTTAAATGAAGCCAATCCAACTCTGTTAATTTTACTGTTTTTCTTCCTAAAAAAGAAACAAAAACAAAAAAGAGGAAAAGTGAACCTTGCTCAATGATGGAAACTTTTAGATGTTGGAGAAAGTGATCCATAAAGATTTTTTCTTTTGATAAAAAGAAGGGAATAAGAAAACTCTTACTTGGTTGATTCTTATTGGATTGCGCTGATAATTATCTATGTGAAGCAGACAGAAGCACTTGAAATTAAAAATTATATGGTTGAAGAATGGAAGAATCACTTCTAAGAGCCTGAGAAAACGATTGGTTAGGAAAATGCACAAGAGAGAGAGAGAGAGAGAGAGAGAGAGAGAGAGAGAGAGAGAGAGAGAGAGATGAGAGAGTGTGAGAGGGAAGGGAACAGAGCACATGGGAACAGGAGAGCATGTGCAGAAGATTCAGAGTGCTTTTTTCTTTTATAAATATTTGAGGTGAGCAACAAAGAATAACATGGATCCACCCTATACCAAAGGGGTACCCCCAAACTTCCAATACAAGCATGTGAGCAGCTTATTGTAGGCCAGACTAAAGCACTGCATTCTATGTCCCACCCTCCATAAATAAATAAATAAATAAAACTGTAGAGAACGTCGCAAGCATTTTAATGAGAAAAAAGAAAAAAACAGGACAAGAAAAAATTTGAAGGAAACAAATGACCCGAGTTCATCCACCACAAGCATGAGAATTGAGGCTATGTTATGTGGGTCTAGGAGTCCCCTTGGCGACACTTGACATTTGGAAAAGTGAGATTTATCCATCAATGGTATTTAGACATATTATCCTAGACACTGGTTTGCCCTTTTTTGAGAACCTATGATCTGCCATCTTGTGCTTCTCAAAGAAAAAAAAAAGAAAGAAAGAAAGAAAGAAAGAGGCTTAGGGGCAGGAACTAACTAGGCAATAGAGTGAGTGGGTGTGGGTGCCACCGCCAAAGCATGGAGATGCTTCCCCTTTTAGATTAATGGGGAATCTTCCGATTTTTCAATTAGGCCCTTGTAACAAACATGTTTGGCTCTGCTCATATGACAAGTAGATGAATTAATTTGTTAGCGATGGGGCACAACACAAAGCTACTTTATCTAAGCAGCTGGATTTTCTGTCTCACATATTTCAAGAGTTTTAATCTCTATAAAATGCCAGTAAACTTATCAAATTTGACTCAGTAAACATCTTCCTTGTAATGAGAGGCGCAACAAATCAGTGGACATATATGTTGTTGCTTTTAGCATATTGACAACGACATTAATTTTGACATGAAGGAAGTTGTTGTCGTTGTCTAGAGGCCACCAAGGTTTGAACCCTCGAGGCATGAAGATTATCACACGTACCATTGTTGGCATGGCACTACGGACTCTAATTAAGCGGTCTGGTCTGGTCTGGTCTGATCTGATTAATGATGCTTGCATTGTACCAATTAAGATGGTCATGAGATATACAGGGGCTCCATCATGTTCTTAGCACGGGTTAATTTGATTTTAGAAGACTATCTGGTTACCATTATTTTTTATTAGAGGTGCTTTTTATCTGAATGCGAGGTCCAATCCCAGATTATAGTATTAAACTTGCAGGTTTAATCTCGGATTACTCACGGATTCTGTATTGCCTGCCCTTTTCACGTAGCTCGGGAATCAAAGAAGATCATATAAGTAATCGTTAAATAGTGGGCAACCTAGGAATATATTATTCCAAGTAACTGAATCCATCCAGAGCTTGACAGACTCGCATCGCAAACTAATTAAACTAATAATCATAATAATTGATTAACGATTCTTCATATATTTATATATTGTGCGAGGTCCACAGAAGATGAATATTCATACAAATGGAAGGAGTGAGACATGTGAGGCAATTATTTATGGATTTTCCTCCTCGGATTCTTACAAACTTTCAAGTTACCAATTTTCCTCGTCGCAAAGAACACACACACGTATATATATATGGCCTGTAAAAAAACAAAAGAAAGAAAAGGGGAAGGGGCTACCTCCACATTTACTGTATGCTAGCCAGCTACTCTCTCTGTCTGTGAGGAAATGATTCTGAAACATTCACCTTAGTTCCAGCATTGCCATTGATTTGTTATGATTGGTGAAAGTATTTTTAATTTTCTCTGCTGGTGGGGTCAGTATTAATTCCTTAAATTATCCTTCATAGACTAATACTAGGAAGTATGCATCCTCATTTAATTTATATTATCTTAGCATACTCTTTTCTTTAATAAAAGATATATTTTGTTTCAATCAAAATTATATCATACAAACTAACAACAAGATAAGACTCTAAAATGTAACAAGAACATAGAATTGGCTACTAAAAAAGTTGCTCATTATCATGATACCGAAAGAAAGAGAATCAAGATTAAGCCAAATCTTCCATGTAAACCAAATCTAAAATAGGAAACTCACAAATAACTAAAATAAAAACCAGATAGAGAATAATCAAATAGTAAAAAAAAAAAGAATAGACAATTCAACTAAAGAAAAGATGGATAAACTTTTAACGGTAGATCAACCAACATAAAGTCTACTATAATTGATCGATAAAAAAAATTTGACACCGTTATCCAATCTATTATTCAAGAATGTCTCATCATCTATACCTACCATTTTTAACCTCTGGCTTTTGCATGACCCACTAATACCGAAAATGAATCACCAAAATTTGTCCATTGTAGAGTGTCAAAAGAAGCAGACGATGCTCCTACTAATGGTGATAGACGAGTTTTGTGAAAGAGAAGGATAAAGAAGAAATGAAGGAAAATAATGAAGGTGATTAATCGAGTAGAATGAAGATAGTGAATCAACTGGCCACGCTTGGATTGGAATCCAAACACAGCCGAAGGCACGGAAAAGAAAGGCTGAAGGAGATACGGAAAAAAAGGTGGGGAGTGGCAGCTAGGGTTTATAGATATCCGCATCTTATCTGATCACACTTTCAACCCAGTGCTATTGATACTTTTATTCAGTGCCAAATTTTCTAAAATATTTTGTATTTATTTTATTGTATATATTAATAATGGTTAATTTTTTTATCATAAAATTTATCATATCAAGAGATGATGAATGGCGTTAAAAGTAATGGTAATTTCAGCAAAATAAGTCTCTGAGTAAATTTGATTGATTGACAAATTTTTCTTCAATTTTCTCTCAAAATTTTTTCAAATGAATGCTATCAATATTGGCCAAGAGGAAGTGAGAGATTGAATCTTGAATCTCTTAGTAACAAGCACAAGTCTTAATTACTAAATTAAGATTTTGGTTGTTAATTAGACTACATAATAAAATATCTTCAAAAACAGCAACTTTTAAATGCTCTGTGTGTGTGTGTGTGTGTGTGTGTGTGTGTGTGTGTGTGAAAGCCAACCTTCCACATAAAATTCACAATTTAACAAAACAATATTGTACATTTAATTTCTAGCTAGAAATTAAGCTAACTCTAGATTACGCTATAACTTACATATACCAAGCACTTGACTGTATATATGAAGCATGAAACATGCATATGAAGGAGTAAAGGACAAGGTGCTTTGTAGATGATTATCTGCATGCTTTTTAGTTGATTGGCATAAGTTTGACAGACTGATTCATTCCTGCGACAACCAAACCACTCAAGGAAGATAAATGTGTGAAAAAACAAACTACCCCAAGATCATACGTTTTCCTCATCATGGGACTATTCCATCACTCTGAGGCTATGTTCCTCACACCAGTACAATTCCACAATTTGCTAACATCATTTTCGCAAATTGTAGTTTCAAATGTGTATATATATGCATGAGGAGAAATGCTTGATTGATGTTTCATGATGACGATCGTTCATCAGAGATTATTGATCAAGCACTAAGACCCCTAAACTTGTTGATTGACAATTCACAATGATCATCATTTGTTACGGATCGTTAGCTGAATGCAATCCTTTGCATCATTTTCACCAATTGTAGCTCCAAATCCCATGGTCATGCATATATGGCTGAGCATTGTAAATGTTTTGAGGGTCAAGAGAGCTCAAATATTATGTAAAATTCATCGTAGGTCATCTAACTTATTTTTTTGTCCTAATTCGATACCTGATCTTAAGATTGTCCTAGTGATCTACTTTTCTTTTTATTGCACAACTCATTCAGATACTTTCCATCAATTCCACTATTAAATTGGATGACAAATGATGATATGACATTAAATAATACTAAAATAAATTTAAAATGACAACTTTAGTCCTCAAATTGTTTCAATTACTAAACTCATAAATTTTCACTCAAGTCAATTCTACCCCTTAATCTTTCATCTCTACTATTGGCACCTCAAAAGTTGCCCACCCAGCCGTCGTTGCCAACCCCCATCTAGGCACCATCCCATTAGCCCAACGCCCTCCAGCTGCCAACCTTACCACCGGCCACCTTACCACCAATTACTTTCTCATTTCACATCAGTTCAAGCAAATAAATTGTGCTGCCGTCGAACCCACCATTATCGAATCCATGTGCAAATCATCGAACCCCAATCATGAAAATCGCCAAACTCCTGCGCAAATCCCAAATCCGCAAATCATTGAACCTCAATTGTGCAAATCATGCCAAATCGTCGAACCTAAATTGCGCAAATTGTCAAACTCAGAGCTGGAGAAAAAGAGGCCAAGATTCTCTAACCAATCGGCAGGTGATTCTCTAATCTGATGACTACTTATGTTTCTAGAATTCGACAACCAATTGTTTTGCTCAAATTTGTGAAATCGTTCTCCAAGAGCTGGCCTGCCTCATCGTTCCATTGAGCATAGCAAGAATCGGCCAGCGGAGCTCTGATTGTGCAGCTCTATGGAAGGTTAAGGAGCATTTAACAGATCTTCGTGGGTCTAAGCAACAGTAAGTATCTGGGCAACTAGCGATTCTAGGTGTCAACAGGAAGGGCAGGTGAACATCGAACATCTCCCATTTTTCAAATTAGGCTCTTCGACGAGATCCAACACTATTGCCTAAATGTGTTGCCGCCGATTTTCTCGATGCTATAACCTAGATCTTGCCCTGTCTGGAGACATGGGCAGGGAGGCTGTCTAGAAAGACAAGCTAGGACGTTGTCGATGAAGGCTATAGACAACCTTATTAGCAGTGATGATGGTGGCGGAGATAAGGAGATGGAGAGGCTATAGAGGCGATCATGGAGAAAGGGATCGACATCGAGGATGAAGGGTGGGGCAGAGGCATATCAGGGATTAGGAGCAGACTCGACAAGCAAAGGGCGGCAGTCTTTAAGAAGGAAAGATGCTAGTAAGGGTAGAGGGAGCACGAGAGAGAGGATTGTTTAGGAGCATAAATAATATATTTAGAATTTTAGGTTTAAAATTATTGATAAAAAAAGTTAGAGGATTAAAAATGTTATTTTAAATTTTTTTTTATTTTTTTAAGCCA